>PISX010002742.1:0-152327 GCA_004024625.1 Mellivora capensis
GACAGGAGAGGAGCGAAGAGAACTGCTGTTGGAAAGCAAAGAGGAATGCTAACCTTAATCTGGACCAGGTAATGACGGAGGAAGGGGCCGAAATGCCAGGCAAAGAAGCACAGTGTTCCATGGCAAAGGGCTACAGGAAAGCAGCCCAGAAGGGCTGCCACAGGTCAGGGAGCAGGAGGGTCCTTTGGCGTTTAGAGGAACATGCAGACCAAGAGCTTTGGGATCAGACTGCCGGCTTCCCAGTGACAAACTCAGGACTAGAGCCCATTCCGCAAACACTGAGTACCAGCCATGGGTGACACCCTGTCATAGGTGCTGGAGACACGGCAATGAATGAAGGACCGAGTCCTTCGGATGTGTATATTCTAGTGGGAGCGCAGGCGCTATGCAAATAAAGAGACATGGGGGGATGGTGATGGTGGGAGGTGCCGTAGAGAAAAAATAAGCAGAGGAAGGGCGGATGGGCTTGTGGGAGCAAGAAGGGGCGCCTTTTGATAAAGGATGATCTGGGAAGACCTCACCGACAAGAGGACCCAGATTTCCAGATGTCATTCTATGTGTGCTCTTATTTTTAAATTTTTATATAACCACAGCCCTTTATCTCGTGCCTTTTTTTTTTTTTTTTTTTTTTTTAGCTGTTGGAGCAGAGTGTGCAGAACAGCAGTTAGAGTGTGGATTTTGACAGCGGTCTGCTCACTTGTGAGACACAGCTCCGCCTCCTCCTTCCTGTGTGGCCCTGGGCAAGGCCTGCAATGTCTCTAGCCCTCAGCTTTCTCTGTCTGCAAAGAGGGCATAATCATCAATTCCTTACAAGGTTGTCGTGAAGAGAAAATGAGATCGTGTGTGCAAAGGGCCTGACTCGCAGGACACCAGCAGGAAGAGGAGTGGCCAGATGAAGATGCGTTAAGTGCTGGCTCTTACTAGGAGCCTGTTCTGTTTCTTTACGCTTCAGAGATGGGTACTCCCAGGCACGGCCGCGCAGGAGGCCCACTAGGGTAGCACTCATTGACCTGCCTCTCCTCACCCATGCTTTGCCTTTGCTCCTCCTTGTAATCCTGGTGATCTGCAAAGGCTCATGGAATCTCAGATGCAACTTTTACCAAATTTCCACACCTCTGATATCACCATGCATCTTGGGATTGATGGCATCTAAAAATTTAGACTCCTTCCTTTCATAGTGCTATATATTTAATTTTAAAAAAAAGAAGAAGCATCCTATAAATCAGGGGGCTTAGACAGAACAAGGATAATGATTCAGAATAAAACCACAGCTAACTGGTGCCGCTATGGTTCCAATGGTGATGTAGACCCCTGGTCGTTATAATGATCAGAACCAGCGGAACATGTCAGAATGAAGAAGGAAGGGCAATAGATTCTGAATCTATGATATTCCCTGAGGTTTTTTTATTTTCCTTTGTTTCATTTTTGTTTTTGTTTTTGTTTTTTGCTAGAGGTTAAACACAATATGCACAATAATGAAAAGTCCAAGCAGTGCCAAGGACTTGGAGAAAGTTCCATTGGTAAGACATACCACCATGCCAAAGACCTGGGCTTTTTATTCTACCCACTCCTGATTTTTAATTTTAAAAACCTTTGAACCTACAGAAAAGCTCCAAAAATGGTACAATAAACACCCACTTAAGAGTGTCTGGGTGCTCAGTGGGTTAAGCCTCTGCCTTCAGCTCAGGTCATGATTTCAGGATCCTGGAATCGAGTCCCACATCTGGCTCTCTGCTCAGCGGGGAGCCTGCTTCTCCTTCTGCCTCTCACTTGTGTGCCCTCTCTCTCTCTCTCTCTCTCTCAAATAAATAAATAAAATTCTTTAAAAAAAAAAAAAACCACATCGTTCTCACTCAGATACACCAATTGTTACCAATTGCATATTTGTTTTCTCTCCCTTTCTCTCCAATTAAGTAATCTTAGCTGTTATTTATTTTAAACTGTTATCTCTTTACTTACAGCTGAGTCATTTAAGAGTTTCTTGCAGACATCATAACACTTCGCTCACAAAAACTTCAGCCCTCCTGAGAATGAGGACAACCTGTCACATAACTATATGGCAATTATCATGCCAGGAAAGTGAACACAAACTCAATACTCCAGCATAATGTACAGCCCACATTTAAATCTCCCCGGTGTCCCAGGAACGGCATTTCTAGCTGGACCAGTGCTATTTCCGTAGTCCATTCCCAAGCTTGTGTGTGTGTGTGGCGGGGGGGGGGGGGGGGGGTTGTCTACGACTCAAACAAATTAATGTTCCCCTATCAACTAATTCATTAGATGGGAAAAAAGAAATTTACACACCCATAGATATGAGAAAAAGAAAAATGTTCATCATCACTACCCATCAGGGAGATTCAAATCAAAACTACATTGAGATACCACCTTACACCAGTTAGAATGGCCAAAATCAACAAGACAGTAAACAACATGTGTTGGAGAGGATGGGGAGAAAGGGGAACCCTCTTACACTGTTGGTGGGAATGCAAGTTGGTGCAGCCACTCTGGAGAACAGTGTGGAGGTTCCTTAAGAAATTAAAAATAGAAAAAAGAAAAAAAAAAAGAAAGAAATTAAAAATAGAGCTTCCCTATGACCCTGCAATTGCACTACTGGGTATTTACCCCAAAGATAGATGTATGAAAAGAAGGGCCATCTGTACCCCAATGTTCATAGCAGCAATGTCCACAGTCGCCAAACTGTGGAAAGAGCCAAGATGCCCTTCAACAGACGAATGGATAAAGAAGATGTGGTCCATATACACTATGGAGTATTATGCCTCCATCAGGAAGGATGAATACCCAACTTTTGTATCAACATGGACAGGACTGGAGGAGATTATGCTGAGTGAAATGGGTCAAGCACAGAGAGTCAGTTATCATATGGTTTCACTTACTTGTAGATTATAAGGAGTAACACGGAGGACATGGGGAGATGGAGAGGAGAAGCAAGTTGGGGGAAATCAGAGGGGGAGACGAAGCTTGAGAGACTGTAGACTCTGAGAAACAAACTGAGGGTTTTGGAGGGGAGGTGGGTGGGGGGTAGGTGAGCCTGGTGGTGGGTATTAAGGAGGGCACAGATTGCATGGAGCACTGGGTGTGGTACATAAACAATGAATTTTGGAACACAGAAAAAGTTTTAAAAATTAAATTTAAATTAAATTTAAAGTTAATTAAATTTAAGGAAAAAAAGAGAAAAGGGAAACAATAATTTTTTAAAGGCTAATTTATAATTTATCAAGATACACATAATACTAATGCATCAATTTTTAACAACTATAGATCTAGATGTATCTACCACCTAGCGAGCCATGTTCAGCTTTACTTACTGGAACAAGACCCGCACTCTAAGAAGGGGGCAGTGATACCTTTATATTTCTTTTGGCTCTGAATTCGTGATCTGCGATTCTTCAGCAACATCAACACATTTAGACTCTGGGCTCCTTGGGGTTGTAAGCTCACGGACCACGTTGTAATCATCTTTTCATCCCCCAAATTATGACTGTGGCTGGCACAGAGTAGGGAATCAATAAACCATTGCAGCTTTTAACTGCACGTTGAAGTACAAGAAGCCACATTGAAAAAAAAAAAAAAAAAAAAAGCCACATCGAGAGACCAGGAATACACAGTCAGTGAGACTGTGTGCCCTACACGCCTCCGTGCCTTCTCCGAAATAGAAACCTTGCACTAGGCAGCAGATGGTAAAGGCTAGGGCAGGCTAGAAACGGTTCTAAGAAAAATAGTCCACTCGGTTTCCTTTTGGGCTTGAGGGAAACCCTCACTCTTGGGCCTGTCTAGAGAGGTAAGTGAAAAAGTAAAATGCCTTCTCTCAACGTGAGATGAATGCCTTTCTCTATAAAGTCTCCCCAGACCTCCTTGGGTCAGGGTTTGCCTGTGGTCAAATGTGACTGCTTACTGATTCAGGGAAAACGAAGGAAGAAGCAAAGGGGATTTTGTGAAAGGAACTTCAGTCTTGTATCAGCTTGTCCTGTGAAGGACCACCGTCTGGCAATACATAGAAATAAATCAGAAATATAGGAATCCAGTATTCCCAAGCTACCAAAGATATGTCAGTGTGAACACAGATGTGTAAGATATGCCAGAGTGAACACGGATGTGTAAGAAAGTAACTTATTGTTTGACCCAAACAAACACATTCTCCTAAAATGATGTGAATTGGGGCACCTGGGTGGCTCAGTCGGTTAAACATCTGCCTTCAGCTCAGGCCATGATCCCAGGGTCGTGGGACTGAGCCCCATATCAGGCTCCCTGCTCAATGGGAAGCCTGCTTCTTCTCCCTCTCCCACTCCTCCTGCTTATGTTCCCTCTCTCTCTGTTTCTCTCTCCATTAAATAAATAAAATCTTTTGAAAAAAAAATTACCAATCCTGCTCCCACCAAAGGGCCTCCCATTCCTCCCATTCAATCTACATTTCGCTGTGGATTTCCATAAAAATTTTAACTTAAAAAAAAATTTTTTTAATGTCTTGCTTTGAGAAAGGGGGTCAGAAGAATTGATCTAGTTCAATTCTTTTGTCTTTGCATTCTGCTGAGATAGGAATGTTCCCGAGGAGAGTTTGACATGCGGTCTCAGCTTTCACTGGCTTACTTTTTTCTGAAAGCAATTTTAAGGTGAAGGTGGAGAGTAATACCAGATTGCCTCCATTTCCCCAATCTGACCAGTCTTTGGAAGGCTAGTGACAAGGAGGATCAGGAAAGGTGAGAGATGGAAACAGACAACCCATTTACTCTCCTCTCTGTGAAGGACAATAACCCATGTGTTCATTTGGATCTTATCTATCATTGTGTATATATTGCTGTATACGTATCATCCATGCAACTAGGAAATCACCATGTGTGTCTTCAATCTTCTCTGAGTTTTCTCTAAGTCCTGGATTCTATAACTTTCTATACCTGGAAAGGTCAACATTATACTCATGTCAAAAAAATTTGGGGAAAAAAATCTGACCAGACAGGCCTGATCCCACTTCTGGGAAACTTCTCTTCTGGCCCAGGTAAGCTGCCCATCTGAAAAATCTTTGGGTCCAACAGAAGCACAGTGAAAACCGTTGCTAAAAGGCTAACACATGAGAGGGTCCTAGAAGCAAAGGCTCTCTTCTAAATCAAAGTGCCCGCTTACTTGCAAAGGCAACTGGTTGGAGGACAGTCTCCCTAACTGGAAAACCCATGCAAGTATGGGGTTCCTCAAAAGCTCAATGTCCTCCTCCACGTAATGAAGGCAATAACTATTAATTTCATAAGGTCGTCATAAGAAGTAAAGGAGATGTCTGAATTCTAGCATCGTGCCTGACTCATACTGTGGTGAGTTGAACTGTATCCCTCCCAAAACACACAGGCTGAAGTCCTAGTCCCCAGTGCCTCAGAATGTCACCCCATTTGGAAATGGGGTCTTCCCAGATGGAATTAGTTAAAACAAGGTCATACTAAATCCTTAATATGACTAGTGTCCATATAAAGAGCAGAGAGAAACACACAGAGGGAAGACAGCCCAGGGCAGGCAGAGTAGGGAATGCTGAGACTGTCAGTCAAGGAGCCCCGGGGATTGCCAGCAAACCATCAGGAGCTAGGAGGAGGGAGCACAACCCCACCAGCAGTTTTCCAGACCAGAACTATGAGGAACTACATTTCTGTTATTTTAAGCCAACTGGTTTGTGGTATTTTATTATGGAAGACTTGGGGAAGCTAATACACATAGCAAGCATTTGATAAATACCCATGTTGTTATTGTAATCCTTTGCTTAAAAATATATGTGTGTAGGGGCACCTGGGTGGCTCAGTTGGTTAAGTATCTGATTCTTGATCCCAACTCAGGTCTTGATCTCAGGGTTGTAAGTTCAAGCTCTGCAATGGGTTCCATGCTGGGTGTGAAACCTACTAAAAAAAAAAAAAAAAAAAAAAAAAGTATATATATATTTCATATATATATGAAATATATATATACATATATATTCTATTATATTTATATTTAATTTTATTAATTTATAAAATTACAAATATAAATGCTTATATATAAAAAATATATATTTATATGTATACACACACACATATATATGTATAGATTCAATACAATCCCTATCAAAACCCCAATGACAGTTTTTTGCAGAAGCAGGAAAAAAAAAACAAAACCTTAAAATTGCTATGGAATCAAGGAGCTCTGAACTATAAAACCAATGTTGAAAAAGAATAAAGTTAGAAAAAAAAAAGAGAAAAAAAAAGAATAAAGTTAGAGGCCTCACACTTCCTAACTATGAAACATATTACAAAGCTACAGTAATAAAATAGCATGGCACTGGCCTAGACAACACACAGATCAATAGAGGAAAACAGTCAGACCTCAAGGATATGGACAAATGATTTTCAACAAGAGAAACCAAGACTACCCAATGGGGAAAGGTTAGTTCTTCAACAAGTGATGTTGGAAAAACTGGATATTCACATACAAAAGAATGAAGTTGGACTCTTGCCTCACACCATATACAAAAATTAGCTCAAAATGGATTAAAGATTTAAACATTAAGTATTATACCTAAAACCATGAAACAGCTAAAAGAAAACAAAGGGGAAATCTTTGTGACATTGGATTTGGCTATTTCTTAGATACGACTCCAGAAGCACAGGCAGCAAAAGCAAAAACTGGACAGATGGGACTGTTTCAAATTGAAAAAGTCTTACACATCAAAGGAAACAGTCAATAGAGTGAAAAGGCAGCCTACCTAATGGGAGAAAATAATTGCAATCACATATCTGATATGGGGTTAATAGCCAGAATATGTAAAGAAATCTTGCAATTTAACAACAACAAAAAAACCCAACTAACTCATTTTTAAATGGGCAAAGGGCTTGAATTGACATTTCTCTAAGAAGAGATGCAGGTGGCCAGCGAGCACATGGAAAGATGCTCAGTATCACTAGTCATCAGAGAAATGCAAATGGAAACCACAATAAGACATCACCTCACATCTCATGATGATGGCTACCAGCTAAAAAACAAAATCGCAAGTGTTAGTGAGGATGTAGAGGAAATAGAAAGAACCCTTCTGCACTGTAGGTGGAAATATAGAATGCATAAAATGTAACCACTATGGAAAACAGTATGGAGGTTCCTCCAAAAACTAACAATAGGGTTACTGGGGCTCCTGGGTGGCTCAGTCAGTTGAGCAGCCAATTCTTGATTTTAGCTCAGGTCAGGATCTCAGGGTCTTGGGATTGAACCCTGTGTCAGGTTCCACACTCACAGGGAGTCTGCTTAAGATTCTCTTGCTCCGGGGCGCCTGGGTGGCTCAGTGGGTTAAAGCCTCTGCTTTCGGCTCGGGTCATGATCCCAGGGTCCTGGGATCGAGCCCCACATCGGGCTCTCTGCTCCGCAGGGAGCCTGCTTCCTCCTCTCTCCCTGCCTGCCTCTCTGCCTGCTTGTGATCTCCGTCTGTCAAATAAATAAATAAAAATCTAAAAAAAAAAAAAAAGATTCTCTTGCTCCCTCTCCCTCTACCCCTGCTCACACCCTCTCACTCTCAAATAAATAAATAAATCTTTTCAAAATATAGGATTACCATATGATCCAGCAATCCCATTTCTGGGTATAAAACCAGAAAGGCTCAAAGTAGAATCTCAAAAAGGTATTTGCACATCGATGTTCATTGAAGCATTATTCACAATGGACAATAGTCCGAAACAATCCTAATGACTACTGAGGATGAATGGATAAAGAAAATGTGGTATATCCATACAATGGGATATTATTCCGCCTTTAAAAAGGAAGGAAATCCCATCACATGCTACAACACAGATGAGCTTTATGGACATTATGCTGAGTAAAATATGCCAACCACAAAAGGACAAATCCTGTATGATTTCATTTATATGAGGTATCTAGAGTAGTCATACTAATAGAAACAGAAAGCAGAACAGAGGTTGCCAGGGGCTAGGGGGAGGGGAAAAAGGGGAGTTGTTCAATGAATATAAAGTTTCAGTTTTGCAAGATAAAAAGTTGTAGAGATCATGCAACAATGTAAATATAGTAGCATTACCAAACTATACACTTAAAAATGGCTTAGATGGTAGTTACATTATGTGCTTTTTTACCCCAATTAAATATATGTGTGTGCATATATATCTATATACCCATATATAGATATATATAGAACCCTACACCTACACTGTGTGAATCCACCATGATTCCTTAGTAATACTCCTAAATGAAACAGTTTAAGCAAAAATTACTAGAGGTTTGATGTTTAATTTTTTAACTCCACAAATCAGAATTTTAATAAATGATAACATTTAATTAATGTCTAGTGCTATGCTTTCGAAATGTATAGGGGCACCTGGGTGGCTCAGTGGGTTAAGCCTCTGCCTTTGGCTCAGGTCATGATCTCAGGGTCCTTGGATCAAACCCCACATCGGGCTCTCTGCTCAGCGGGGAGTCTGCTTCCCTCCTCTCTCTCTCTGCCTGCCTCTCTGCCTACTTGTGATCTCTCTGTTAAATAAATAAATAAGTAAATCTTTAAAAAAATGTATAAATATTTTGTAGAAACACGATTTATCAGATACTGTAAAAAGAACACTCCGTGAGAAACAATATATTCTGACCATGTTTTAATGATAATTTTGGCTAATATGCACTGGACGCTGACTCTGTTCTGGGTAGTATTCCTATTTTTTATCCCTCTGAATTCTCGCACCAAGCCTGTGACACAAGCATCACACGGGGCACCAGGTATCATCTTAATTTGCACAAGGTCATGCAAGGAGCGGACCCAGGCTTTAAACTCAAGCCAACTGACACCAGCAAGTACTCTTGGTGCCCCATACTCTGCTGCCTGGAATTATTCCCTGTCCCTTGCTTCCTCTGTGTGTCCATGTGGATGGTCTGTTGGGAGCCCAAGTGTAGAGTCACCATCCCCCAGACCAGGGGAGTTGAGGAGAATGATGAGTTCAAGTTAGCATGTCATCACATGGTGTCATACTCCAGGAAATCCCACCTCTACTGCCGTCCTGTCTGCTGCTTCTGTTCTGGTAGTTCCCCAGGGTGGTCGCCTGTGGGGCAGGCTGGCCTCCATTCAGACCTCGGAGGAGGCACAGCCCCTCTTGTAAGGCACCTGACACACACTCATGGCTCCCACTGCCTCAGAAGGAGAGGGACCACTGTGCACCAGTGGGCACATTGTCCTCTTTGGTTTGAACATTCGTCTCATCTGTATGTAGCCAGCGTCTCATCACACAGGCAACTTAGTTCTGTCAACAGCAAGGTTCCAAAATGCCGTTCCTATTTGTGTCATTCTGTGAAAGAAGTTCCAGGACTACGTTCCTGCACACATCCCCACAAAAATCGCAATATGTGTATATACATGTGTGTATACATGTATAAGTACAAGGTAACATGTTGTAAATAGAGACATGGAACAGGCAATCACGTGTTTTGAAAAACTGAGAAGTATGGCAGACAGAGCCTGGATTGTAGGGCCAGACTGCTCTCCCAGCTTCACCATTTGCTAGTGAGGGGAAGCTCAGGCGAAGTAATCTCTCTCTCTCTCACACACACGCATACCCCTCAACCGTCCCTCCCTGACAGCAAGACAGTGGCAATGAGGTTGAATGAATCCACAGTCAGGTCTGGAGCCTTCCATCTGTGCTGAACACTTTGACCAAAGAAAGTGCCACCATTTTTCTGACCCCCTCCCAAGATCTTAACCTGAGAGAACCTGACCATTTTGTCCACCACAGTCCCTCCACGGAGCTCAGCAAAGGAGCCTGCCCTCCCTCCCTGCGCCGTGGACCCGTCCCGGGCCGGGCCGAGAGCTTGCTGCAGGCAGACAGGAAAACGGTCCCAGAGAATCAGGAGAGCTCCTGGCAGAGCAGCACCACGCAGCCTGCGCGAGGGCCCCTTGGAGAAATGGGAAACTGTCAGGAAGGTGGATAGAATAAACGTGATTTCCCATTATTTTTTTCAAATAAATGGGGTCCAGTTTGCTTCAGCTATAATCCAGGCATAACATTTATATGAGAACATAAAATACTACAGAGCCGTAAGTAAAACAATATGTGTGTTCCTGAATAATAGTGATACCACTTGCCAGGAAAACTATATTTTGACCAAATAAAAAATGACCTAAATTTGACTCAGTGGGATGGGATTTACTACATGATTGCTTCTTGAAAATGAAGGGATAGAGATAGGGGGATTTCCTGAGGTTGGAAGGAACTAGACAAGGAGAACAACAGAGAAACTAGATGAAAAGTTATAGGACTCTGACTTGAAAGCTCCAATTGTACAAAAAATAAAGGGCATTTAATGTTAAACGTGTAGTGTGTCCCTCCCAAATAAAATCCTATCCTATATCAAACAATCACACTGCAGAGTCCCAGGTGTGTCCACATCGGATGAAAAAAAGTGAGTCTGCAGCAGTAACAAGGAGACAATCATTGTAAACACTCCAGCTTATGATCCGTTCCCCCACAACGTTCTTCATTCACCTGTAGGATCACTTAACACAAATACCTATTGTGGACTGAACATGCAACAGGCTCCCCAGTAGGACAGGAGTCGGCCCTGCCCTAAGGGAGTTCACAGCTCTGTGTGGGAAGGGAACTCGGGACTCCGGCCATTTCTATCCGGGGTGGGTAGATCCAGGATGGGAGACATCTCAACACAGGAAGCCGGGTACCACTGCAGAGCCAGGCACGAGGGGCCCCAAGACCACACCAGGGAGGACGCTGAGTAAACGGGAGGGACTAACATGGGTAACGCCGGAGCTAGGTTCTTCAAGAGGAGGAGTAAGCAAGCCAGGGAGAAATGGAAGCGAGCAAAGCAGCAAGTCATCATCCAAATCCCTGACAGGAACAGGTAAAGCTACATTTGTACAGCTCTTATGCACATTGTTACATTTGAATAATGCACACACTGTTCCTAGATGCTTTGGTAAGCAGATGCATTCGTTGGGACTTAGGTACTTAGTGTGGCTTAGGTACTTAGTGTGGAACAAAGACCGGAAGTAGGAGTGGCTTAAGCAGGTAGAATCTTAATGCTTTCTCACGTCACAGTCCAGTCTGGAGCAATCTGGAGCTGTCTGGCAGCTCTGGCCTTCCGATCACCATCCCTTGGATGTGGACCTCGGCCGTCTGGTCCAAAGGGGAGCACCTCCATATCTCCATTCCAGCTGGAGGGAAGGGCAGGGGCAGGACAGACAGAGAGGAGGATGCAACATTCCCCTGTATTCACAGTGCTGCCTGGGGCCCCCGGGGGCCTCTGTCGGTGAAGTGTCTGCCTCAGCTCAGGTCATAATCTCATGGGTTATGGGATCAGGCCCCACATCCAGCTCCCTACTCAGTGGGGAGCCTGCTTCTCCCTCTGCTCTGCCCCTCCTCTCCTCCCTATAGTGCTCTCTCTTTCTCTCTCAAAACAAATAAATTCTTAAAAAAAAAAAAGTGCTGGGGCACCTGGGTGGCTCAGAGGGTTAAAGCCTCTGCCTTCAGCTCAGGTCATGATCCCAGGGTCCTGGGATCAAGCCCCACATCGGGCTCTCTGGTCAGCGGGAAGCCTGTTTCCTCCTCTCTCTCTGCCTGCCTCTCTGCCTACTTGTGATCTCTATCAAATAAATGAATAAAATCTTTAAAAAAAAAAAAAAAGTGCTGTGTGGGACTACACACATTTTTTCCCAAACCCCATTTGGGGAACTTGGTCACAGGACTGCACCTGGCCACAAGGAAGCTGGAATATAGTCTTTATTCAGGACAGCCATGAGCACAGCTAAGAAGAAAGGGAAATGGGTAGGAGGTGGAAACTGGCCATCTCTGCCAGAAGACAGGAGCCCTCTTCTTCCTCTCATCCCATCTGAGGCAGCCACAGATTTTGAAGAGCTTCCCAGGAAACTACTGGAGAGTTTGATATATATCCTTATGCACAGGCACATACACAAATGTAATACATAGTTAGCCATAAGTTTTTCATTAAAAAAAAAAAAAGAAGAAAGAAAAAAAAGATAAAGGCTATAGAACCTTATAGCAGAAGACACTGTAGATGAGACCCAAGACTGTGGCCAAGAGGTTGGAGAAGGCTCCCTCCACAGGTATACACCTAAGAGCACACGCAGAGTCTAGGAATGACAGGAAGAGATGGGCTCCCCCCATCGCCCCTCTCCTGACTTCTTCCCCTGCAACACTCCTCCCCCTTAGTACCACCTGTTTCACTGAACCAAAACAGGATCAAATGCACCGCCCTGGTAATGAGAGCCTGCATGAGCACATTAGAATATGCAAGCAATGGGAGAGCTGAAAGTTCTTTATTTACTCTTGGGGTCAAAAGAACCATCTGCTCCCAGCTCTGTGATCAATGAGTTAAATGAACTTGAGCAAGGTATATAAGCTTATTTGTGCATCAATTTCCTCATTATCAAATGGAGATCGAAAGACTTGCCATTGCTTCTTCATAGGCTTCTAGAAGGAACCGGCAAAATGCATGTGTGTATTTTCTTTGGCTGCATAACAAGCCGCCACAACTTTCTGGCTTCAAACATCATCCACTTACAATCTCCTCGTTTCTAGAGGCCAGAAGTCTAGATATGGGGGTAACTAGATCCTCTACTCAGGGTCTCACGGGGCTGAAATGGAAATGGAGGTGTCAGCTGGGCCTCTGTTCTCATCTAGGGCTTGGTTCTCCTCCAAGCTCACAGGTTATTAGTAGTAATTCATTTCCTTGTAAGTGTAGGACTAAGGTCCCCATTTTCCTTCCAGCTGTCAGCCCCGGACCACTGGATGTAGATGCTGGAGTCTACCCACAATTCCTCACCACGTAGCCCCCATTGGCCAGCATCAATGCCCATCAGGGGTTCGCAATAGGGATGTTTATTTCTTCCTCTTCTACAGCTAGCCAGAGAAAAGTCTGCTTTAAAGGCACTTATATAGGGGCACCTGGGTGGCTCAGTGGGTTAAAGCCTGTGCCTTTGGCTCAGGTCATGATCCCAGGGTCCTGGGATCGAGCCCCGCATCGGGCTCTCTGCTCAGTGGGGAGCCTGCTTCCTCCTCTCTCTCTGCCTGCCTCTCTGCCTACTTGTGATCTCTGTCTGTCAAATAAATGAATAAAATCTTTAAAAAATTAATAAAAAAAATAAAAGGACTTGTATAATTAGGTCAGTCCCCCTGGAAACTTCTCTATCTTAAAATCAATTGATGTGGGACCTTAGTCATATCTGCAAAAGATTTTCACTGGCCTACCTAGACTAGTGTTTGAGCGAATAAATGGGAGGTGTTGTGTATACACCAAGGGCCAAAATCTTGGAGAGCTGTCTAAAGGTTCAGTCCTTTGGCCCCCAAAGATTCACATCCTTCCCAAATGCAAATGACATTCACACCTCACCAAGGTTCCAAAGGGTCCCAACCGGCTAAATCGTTAGTGGTTTTTTTAATAAAAGTTAATCTTGGGGGCGACCAGGTGGCTCAGTTGGTTAAGCATCTGCTTTCAGTTCGGGTCACCATCTCAGGATCCTGCAAGCGAGCCCTGTGTCGGGCTCCATGCTCAGCAGGGAATCTGCTTCTCCCTGTCCTTCTGCCCCATCTCCCATGGTACTTGCTCACTCTCTCTCTGTCTTTCAAATAAGTAAGTTTAAAAAAAAAAAAAAAAGGTAAATCTTATTTCTTTATGGATCTAAGTATTCAGCTATAGCTTTCCTGCATTTTCCAAGCTGACGTCACATACCCTGCGCTCTTGACTCTTTTCTCTAATGCAATCATTCTTGCTATACTTCTTAATTCCTACATCTGGTTTTCTCCAAAGATGCTGCAAGGTAGCTCCTCATTCTCTCTACTTTTCCTAAGTTGAATGTGTTCCAAGTGATATTCTTCTGTTGGCATCTGTTTAAACTGGCTGCGATAACAGACTTTGCTATTTTTTTTCCCCCTTCCTCTGGCATGCTTTCCATTCACCAGGAAGCAAATATGGTATCATGGCAAGAGTAAGGACTTTGGAGTCAGGCAAATGTAGATTCAGATTTTCTCTCCAACACTTTTTAAAAGTAAGCTTTAAGTCCAACATTGGGCTTGAGCTCACCACCCCAAAATCAAGAGTCACATGCTCCACCAACTGAGCAGAGAGGTGCCTTCTCCCACACTTTTTAGCTGAATGTTACGTAGCCTCTCCGAATCCCAACTTCCTCCTCTACACATTTGGGATGCTACCTACCACACAGGGCTGTAGGGAGAATTAAGTGACACAGTATTCATGAGATTAGATGATACAAAAGGAGCACCGGGGTGGCTCAGTCGGTTAAGCATCCAACTCCTGGTTTCAGCTCTGGTCATGATCTCAGGGTCATAAGATCGAGCTCTGTGTTACTCTGTGCTCAGTGGAGTCTGCTTGAGATCCTCTCTCTCTCTCTCTCCTTCAGCTCCTCCCCCAAATTTCTCTCTCTAATAAATAAAAAAATCTTTTAAAAAAATGATACAACATGGGACGCCTGGGTGGCTCAGTCGGTTGAGCGGCTGCCTTTGGCTCAGGTCATGATCCCACCATCCTGGGATCGAGTCCCACATCGGGCTCCTTGCTCGGCGGGGAGCCTGCTTCTCCCTCTGCCTCTGCCTGCCACTCTGCCTGCCTGTGCTCGCTCTCTTGCTCTCTCTCTCTGACAAATAAATAAATAAAATCTTTAAAAAAAAAATGATACAACAGTTGTAGCATAGTTCACAGTTGTAGCTGTGAATTCCAGACCCTTCCGCTCCTCCCCCCACATCATTACCTTCCTCCCTTCTATCTGCATCACAGAGAACCTGTAAATGTGCTGATGCAGTGATGAGCACAGTGTATCCCGCAGTGAAAGGGAACAGCCTTGTCACTTCATCCAAACGTGTTGCAACGTGGGAAGTGGGTTTTGATAACAACCAATCACTTCCATGTGGGGCTATTATGGCAACAATGCTGTCCACTCATTGTCCTGACCCCAGTTTTTGTAGTTCGCTTTCAAAATGTGCTTGGACTATGTTCTCACATACTGTTGCGATGCTCTAACAATTTACGCTCCTTTGGAAAAGGGGTCTGGTCTTGAAATTGTTCCACGTCTATCCCTTATAGAGATATTTAGGATAAAAGAAGGATTAATGGTCAAAAGTAACTTAACGAGAGCTGAGGTTGCCCAGAGGGAAATGTTATGACTGCCAGGCACAAGCAAGCACTTTCTGGCAAAGTCCAGAAAGTGCTGAAATAAAAGGGTCAGGAGTCCCTTACTTAAGTAAAGGTCTCCAAGGCAAAAAGATCGGGAGACTGGGTCAGCCGTCACAATGAACTATAAGTATGAGACAGGGACTTAACATGGGAATGAGTGCCAAAAGCATGATTCCAACTTGGTGATTTTTACAAACATGATGTTGATCACATCAGAAAGATTTCAGAAGCATGTCTCCTTGGGGCACCTGTGTGGCTTGGTCAGTTTAAGTGTCTGCCTTGGGCTCAGATTATGATCCTCAAGTCCCAGGATGGAGCCACACACCGGGCTCCCTACTCAGCAGGAAGTCTGCTTCTCCCTCCGTCCCTCACCCTATTTGTGCTCCCTCTCTCTCACATAAATAAAGGGAAAAAAATAAAAAGAAGAAGCAAGTCTCCTTTACTTGATACTTCTAGGTTCAAACAATCATCAGAACATGGACACAAACACCACTTTTGGAAGAAAAAGAATAGAATGGTCAGCTGGGGTCCTCCAATTCCCCACTCCATAGCTGTGATGCTTTCCTTCCTCATCATAGTGCTGTTAACAAGGATGTGGAGGAAAGGATCGTACTTGCACTAAGTCCTAAGGGTTAAGACAGAGAGAGAGCTCATCAGCTCAGCTCGGTCATGCCAGCGTCAAGCCCCCTTCAGTAAACAGGCCGATCTATAAATCATTAGGATGATACAGGAAAGCTACTGTGTTTGTTCAGTATTGCAGGCAGAAAGCTTGCATTTGCGTTTGCCAAATAGTTTACAACCATTTTTTGCTGGAGGTCACTGAACAATGTATCTCCATTCTGCAGGTAAGGAAGCAAGTAATTCTGCTTGTAAGGAAGCAACATTCTGCAAGTAAGGAAGCCATGAATGCACTTTGAATGCACTTTGGAAGTTAGAAGCAGGCTCGTGGGAGAAGCCTTGACCCAGCTCCCCTGTCAATGCTCCTTCTAGTGAACGATTTTCCCTGGTAGCATGAATACTCTGAATATGACATAAACCAAGGGTGTAAGTTTAAAATCTGTGCCCAAGCAAAACCGACCACAGGGAATTGTAGCTTGGACCTTCCTTTACTTCCCACTGTTACCACAGGACTCTATGATCGACATTGAGTGTATCAGTTAGGGTACCATCGCAGCTGCTGTAACAAGGGGGCCCAACACAGAGTGGTAGGAACAAAGACAGAATTTTGCCTTTTGTTGCATGTAGTAATAGTCCAGAGTTAGTTAGGGCAGCTCTGCTCTCCTTGGCTTCCACCTTGTCATGGAGGTGTATGCGTCTGTGTCACCTTCTCAACCAGCGGGAAAGGAATGGAGGACGGGCACGATATCAATGTTGTACCCTCTCACTTTCTCTCACACCCCACTGGCCAGAATAGCCACTTGGCCGTACCACGCTGCACGGGGTGGGGGGGATTGGGAAATGTAGTCTGCTCAGGTAGCTAAAATGCCCAGCAGAAACTTGGGAGTTGTGAAAGGAAGAGAAGAATGCACATGGGCAGAGAAGCAGTGATCATTGTCTCACTACACTTCAGAGGCCAAGATTTACAATTCTCAGACCCAGTGTTTCGTCTCCTCTGCCCTAGTCGGGGAAAACTTTACAGAGCCATGTCGACCCTGAGGTGAGTGAGAAGGACTCTGGTATAAAGAGAGAGGCCTGATAGCAGGACCCAGATGAGCTGAGTTCTGGTACCTGCTCTGTCACATATTAGCTAGGAGATCTCGGACAAGTCATTTAAATTCTGAGTCTCAGCTCCCTCACCTATAAAACTAAAAATGGGGCCAGGTGATACTTGAGGTTACCTCTAGATTTTCAACTTGATGTCAGAGTAGACGATATGGCAGGGTAGACCATGTAATATAACGTATAGCCTACATTGACCAACAAATGACCAGAACTCACATTACGACAAGTTTTTGGTCTTAAATGGAATATATAAAATGGGTCCACGTTATTAAAAAATCACCGCACGATTTAGTATATAAATGAGTCTTACATGTTTATAAAGTGTTAATCTTATAGAAATATTTACCAATTCTACTCACAAGTTTGAAGAGATAGAGATCCATTTTTCCTATACAAATTTCCAACCACCTTTCGAAGAAAGGGGAATATGTGTATAATTCCAATGGCTCACTATCCAATTTCAGATATAAGCATAAATGACCACAAATACCTCACCAAAGGTCAACACAAAGCAGAGTAAGTACTTTACATTGAACTGATCTTCACGGTTAGTCCAAATACATGTTACATATACTTTCCTCAGTTATGTTCATATAAATATCTCCCATTACTGTGGGAAATATGGAAGTCTGGCTTCTGGAAATAGGAGATAACTGAGCCAGAATTCCCTATAGACCCTGCTGAACATTTTAAAAATAAATACTCTTACCCATCAATAATCGTCATCCCTTGAATCCATTCAAAGCTAATTTTATTGAATACCATGGATGATGAAGCTGATGGTAGTGAGATGTGCCCAACAAAGCTGTTGCTTTTGTATGATAGTAAAATAGCTCTAAACAGATTTCTGACTATAAAATTAATGGAACTATTACATTGCCTTCCAAAGTAGTCACTTTGGAAAAAGTAGTCACTTTGGAAGGCAAAAGCATATATATGTTGTTCTGTTTAACTTGATTACTTTCAGAGAAATCCTGTTGCTTTAGAATTAGATTATAATTACATACTATGGGAAATGAGGGCTCCCCAAGTGCTGGCCAGTTGGTGAACCATTTTTATGTGGATTTGTCATCTCAGCTTCATGAAGGTTGAAAAGGTCTGTCTCTACCTGCTCCGGCAGAATCTGAAAGTTGCCTATCCAACATCCATCTCCTTTCTTCCTTAGAAGAAAGCCTGTATGTTATATGAAACTTCAGTGTGCCCAACGAAAGCATCAGTTTACCAGCCTGCAATAAGCAGCTGCCAATGGGATGAAAAACGGAAGTGGGTGAGTGCAGCTTGCAGAAAGGAAGGGGGACAGGTTGATGGCATGTGGAGAGGCATGTGCCCCTTCATCCTTTTCTGTTTCTCCCTGTTAGGAATTTGGGTGAGACAGTTGGAGCACCAGCTGCCATCTTGTCATTTATGTGTGGGAACAACTGACTAAAGATTGTGGAGAATGAAGATCAAAGAAACCTAGGTCTCCGGTAAAATCATGGAGCTATCATCCCAGCCTATGCCTGTCTACTGCCAGACTTATTTTATACAAGAGAAAGATAAACTCATAGGTGACTACGCCACTACTGTGTGGGATTTTTTGGTTTGTACTTTTTTTAAAGATATTTTTAGGGTGCCTGGGTGGCTCAGATGGTTGAGTGCCTTCAGCTCAGGTCATGATCCAGGACTTCCAGGATCGAGTCCCGCATCGAGCTCCTGGTTCCTTGGGGAGTCTGCTTCTCCCTCTGACCTTCTCCTCTCTCATGCTCTCTCTCACTCATTCTCTCTCAAATAAATAAATAAAATCTTTTAAAAAAAAATCTTTTCTAAAAAAAAAAAAAAAGATTTTTAAAATTTATTTGTCAGAGAGAAAGAGAAAGAGCAGGAGGCAGAGGCAAAAGTAGGCTCCCCGCTGAGCAGGGATCCTGATGTGGGACTTAATCCCAGAACTCTGGGATCATGACCTAAGCCAAAGACAGACACTTAACGCACTGAGCTACCCAGGCACCCTGGTTTGTACTCTTGAACCTAATCTTTTTTTTTTTTTTTTAATTTATTTATTGTCAGAGAGAGAGGGAGAGAGAGCGAGAGAGCACAGGCAGACAGAGTGGCAGGCAGAGGCAGAGGGAGAAGCAGGCTCCCTGCTGAGCAAGGAGCCCGATGTGGGACTCGATCCCAGGACGCTGGGATCATGACCTGAGCCCAAGGCAGCTGCTTAACCAACTGACCCACCCAGGTGTCCCTCTTGAACCTAATCTTAACTATATACCTTTACTCATTCTTATATATAAGAGAGTGAGGCTGAGTACGGCTTATGTAAAGCTCAACACCTAGGAAAATGGAGATCCGGAACTCAAACCCACGTAATCTGACTTCAGAAACTCATACTACTCAGAACCCACACAGAGTTTAGTTTACCGATTAAGAAGGAAAGACACAGGGACGCCTGGGTGGCTCAGTTGGTTGGGCTGCTGCCTTCGGCTCAGGTCATGATCCCAGCGTCCTGGGATCGAGTCCCACATCGGGCTCCTTGTTCGGCAGGAAGCCTGCTTCTCCCTCTCCCTCTGCCTGCCACTCTGTCTTCCTGTGCTAGCTCTCTCTCTCTCTCTGACAAATAAATAAATAAAATCTTTAAAAAAAAAGAAGGAAAGACACAGGGGCACCTGGGTGGCTCAGTGGGTTAAGCCACTGCCTTCTGCTCAGGTCATGATCCCAGGGTCCTGGGATCGAGCCCTGCATCAGGCTCTCTGCTCGGCAGGGAGCCTGCTTCCTCCCTCTCTCCCTGCCTGCCTCTCTGCCTGCTTGTGATCTCTCTCTGTCAGATGAATAGATAAAATCTTTAAAAAAAAAAAAAAAAGAAAGAAAGAAAGACACAGTGTTTGTCCATTCACTTTTCTTGAGCTCCCACACAATGCTGTAATATCACAGAAGTGACAGAAAGTAGACTCCCTAATAATCCACTGTATTAACAGTGGATTGCTGAATAATGAAACATATAATTTATCTGCTGCATGAGTTAATGAAACTGATGTAAAGAACAGCACTTCATGATGAAAGTCAACTCTCCTCCCCATACCAGGGTTCAGAAAAGACTTTTCAGGAGGCTACTCGAACACAACTCGCCCCTATGTCCCCCTCCAAAGGAATGCATGACTCTATACACAAAGCCTTTTTACTAACCTGGGTCACATCCAATCTCATGTATGGTTGCTTTCTTTTTCTTTTCTTTTCTTTTTTTTTAAGATTATTTATTTATTTATTTATTTGAGAGAGAGCAAGACAGAAAACATGAGCAAGGAGAAGGGCAGAGGGAGAAGGAAAAGCAGACTCCTCACTGAGCAAGGAGCCAGACCTGTGGCTCAATCCCGGGACCCTGGGATCATGACCTGAGCCAAAGGTAGACACTTAACCCACTGAGGCACACAGTTGTTCCCTCATGGATGGTTTCAATTCCCAACTGAAATGAAATTCTACAGGATCTACCATAATGCATTATACTGATGAGCATGAACCTCATTGAAATTAAGGTGCATAATTGCACAGGAAAAGTGACCAGATTGCAACGTGGACCATTCTCTCTCCAGAAGTAGTGATAACTGACATAGGCCACCACCTAAACACCCAAGTTCACAGCTCCTATCAGGCAGCCCTCTCCCTAGAGCTGTCTTGGTCCAGGTTCTGGGAACCACTCCTCTATCTCACTCTTTCCATCCCAGGGGTCACAGAGGCTCCCCACAGATTATCAACCCTGGCATACTGCCCTCTTTTGTCCTACAATTCCTTACGAAACTCTCCTTACATGACCCAGTTGGAGCGTGCCTTTCTTTTCCTGCCTGGACCCCCCCTCAGTAACTTTTGAGCAGATACAAATAGGTATATGGAAGTCTAGAGTGCTCTAGGAATGACAGTGATATGACTCCCAGGAGTTCCCATGGAACCCTCACCCACCACATGGCAGGACTAGCCACCCAGCTTCTCTGCACCTTGGCCTTCTGCTTGATGAAACAAAGGACCTAGATGGTCCCCAGTACCCGTCTAGATATAAGTTCATCCCAGGGATCTCCTCCGTCTTTCCTGCCCTTCCCCCTCTCTGTTCCCTGTTACTACTTCTTCTCCTTCCATGCATACCCCCATCCCCACCAACCACACCACACAAATCCCAAGTGTCAGATCAACTGATGATCAAGAATAAAGGACAGCGGCATCTGGGTGGCTCAGGTGGTTGAGCATCTGACTCTTGGTTGAACATCAGTTCATGATCTCGGAGTCAAGGGATCAAGCCCCGGGCCAGGCTCCATGCTCAGCAGGGAGTCTGCCTGGGGATTTCTCTCCTTCTCCCTAGGCCCCTCTCCCCTGCCTGTGCTCTCACTCTCACTCGCTCACTCTCTGTAAAATAAATAAAGCTTTAAAAAAAGAAAAAGAAGAAAGAACAATAAGGTTAGAAAGGAAATAAAGAAATCATTTCTTTTATTTCTTTTCTCCCCATGCATCTTAATCTTAGAACCACTGCACTAAATTCCATTTAAAAATCTTAATATGGATTTAAAACTATTTGGCAATGTAGTGACTGGCATACATTACAACTTCATAGTTAAACAGCTCGGGTTAAAATTGCCTTTGAATATTGATGTGCCCAAGGTTAGGGAATTATAAGTAGGTCCCCGGTCAGCTAATTCTAAAACAATACACCCTGGACTTCTGTTAGCATTTAATTATTGCAAAACAGCAACAAATGCAGAACAATGTTGGAATCTGGCGTCCAGAAAAGAATTCAGCCAATTTATTGTTGTCAACCCTTATGCAACTTGAGCCTTGGAAAAAACAGAGCTCTGAGCCATCTTCCGTTTCCAATTATGTAAACCACAAAATCAGCAGCTCCCAAGAGTATCCATAAATGTAATCCCCAATTTTCCAACTTAAAGTTGGGTGTATACTTCAATCACTCAGATAAGGTTGATCCTCAGACTGGCACAGGCTAGAGTCTAGGGTCAGACCTTACTCTGCAGGCTTCTGCTCACGGGACCTGGGGCGCGTTTCAGGAGTTCCCTGGGCCTGTGTGCCCTCATTTATAAAGTAAGGAGAAAATGCATACGTAATCCAACAATCCCACTTCTGGGCATATACCCAAGAGAACTGAAAGCAGGTCTCAAATGGACATTTGTACACCAGGGATCATTGCAGCACTACTCACAATAGCTTAGAGGTGGAAGCACCCAAGGGTCCATCATCGGATAAACGGAGGGGCAAAATGTGGTATTGCGGTGTAATGGAACACAACTCAGGCTTCAAAAAGAAGGTAGCCCTGTCATCTGCTACAATATGGATGAACCTTGAGGACACTATGCTAAGTGACGCAAGACAGTCACAAAAGACTAATAGTGGAATGCCTGAGTGACTTGGTCTGTTAAGCATCTGCCTTCGGCTCCGGTCATGATCCCAGGGTCCTGGGATCAAGTCCCACATCGGGCTCCCTGCTCAGCCTGCTTCTCCCTCTGCCTGCTGCTCGCCCTGCTTGTGCACTCTCTCTCTTCCACACATTAAAAAAAAAAAAAAATCGTGTATGATTCCACTTTTACGAGGTACCCAGAATAGTCAAATTCATAGAGTTGGAAAGTAGAGTGGTGGTTGCCAGGGCCTGGGGGCTGGTGGGAGGAGGAAAAGTTTTGCATGAAAAAGTTCTGGAAATCTGTTTCACAACAATATAAATACACTTAACACTACTGAACTGTGCATTTAGAAACGGTCAAAACGGTAATTTTTATGTTATATAGTTTTTTACCAGAGTAGAAAAAAATGCTCACTTCATTTAATCTTTGAGAGAATTAAATGATAAAAGTGAAAATGCCCAGCACACAGGAGATGCTCCATAAACGTGATGTCTTCTCTCTCCTCCACCTCACTGGGATGACTTGTAAATTACTTAAAACCTGAAAGAGAATCCCAGCACCCAAAACATATGGACATGCATAGGAAAGGGAGTCAATTCTTTGAGCCCAGGCCAGGTCACTTTCCAAGACAAAGCCTCAGGCAAACAACTCTGGTCAGTCTTCTACCCACTCAGAACACATTTGGTATCTTTCACCTAGTACGCCAGACCCCATCTGTGGGACCCCTGGAGCACACCCCAGAAGTTGCCTCTCTTTTCCTCTAGAGACAAAGACCCTGAGACATTCCTTCTCTGCTCTTTACATAGTTTTAGAAAAGTAGCAGTCTGTTCATTCATTCCTGCAAGAAATAGCAGGTTCCTCCTACATGCCAGGCGCTGTTCTAGGCACTCAGGGTACCACGGTAAACAAGAGAGATGAGGTACTTGCTTTCACAATGCTCGTCTTCTACTAGCCTTCTTTTAGGGCTCACACAGTTGATCAGTTATCCTCTCTGCGCCTCTGTCCATACTGCCTGAAAAGTCCCTTCCTGCTTCTCCTTCCCACTCAAATAGTAAACACATCTGTTTAGGGTCCAGCTCAAGGCCAAACTCCTCCTTACGGTTCAAGTTCCTCTGATCTTGCCCTGAGCTTTCCTTTCTCTAACAGTCCCGGTACCCGGAGCCACCCCACATCATTCCATGCTAAGTTACACTGCTTTCTTCTTTTTTTTTAATTTTTAATTTTTTTTTAAGTAGGATGCACATCCAACATGGGGCTTGAACTCACAACCCTGAGGTCAAAAGTTGCATGCTCCACCGAGTTTGCCACACTGCTCTTTAAAGCAGATTGAGATTTAATCTTGTTTCCCAACTACATTATGGCTCCCCTGATGGTCAAAGCCATCTTCACTTGTCCCTTCACCTCCTCCCACCTCACAGGACTTAGCGAATAGTGTTTGCCCAAGAATCACACTCCTTAGCGTCTTGAATCTTTGGGTGTGATGAGAAACATGTCTTCTTCGTGCCAGGGTGGCAGAGCAATCTGTTCACTGAGGCTGTGTCTATAAATTCCTGCTTTTTAAAAAGTATATCTAATTCAATATGCCAAAATAACTTCTATTGGAAGTATAATTTATGGGATACAGTTAAATATACATGCTTAAAAGAACATCTGTATTGAATTTCCCCCCCCAAAAATCCAATGAATATTTTATACTTATTGGGGGGGAAAAAAAAAAGCTTTTATATATCTAGTACTATGTATAGGAAAGGAAAAATTTCCTCTACCCTCTTGGGTTCTGTCCCTGGGACCTGAAAATTAAACTGACAGGAGACAGATTAGCAGAAGAAAAGGTTTATTTTATATGCACACACAGGAGGTCCCACAGAAAAGAAATTTCCTTTGGAAATTCCAAAGGAGCAGTTAGTCCTGGATGTTTATACACCATTTAACAAAGGACAATAAATTGTGGAGAAGTAATTGAACAAGAGAAGGGGGGGGGGAATTGGAGCTTCTAGGGGTGGTAAATTGTGGGAACGTAAATATACAGCAGAAACTCCTGCACGATAAGAGTTATTTACTAAGGTTTTTATGCAGACTCCAGCAGTGCCTTCTCCGATGATGAGAATCTTCTCTAGTGACTGAGAGTCATTGTCCTCTTACAAATATGGGAGGAGACACCCTTACAAATGAAAATGTATGCTACATTTACAAAGCAAAATTTATACTCAGCTTTTAGACGGAAAGGGGGAGAGAGTTAATTGCTTTCGACTCAAAACAATCTTTAGGCCCAGGTAACAATATTGTGGGGGGGCATACTTTGGGATGAGGGGGACTGAGAGTGACAAAAGATTAGGCAAGGCAACATGTTTGTCAACAGATTTAGGAAATGTTCACATAACTGCATGAAGCATTGTAAACCGGAGCGCCTGGGTGGCTCATTCGGTTGAGCATCCGACTCTTGTTTTGGGCTCAGGTCATGAACTCAGAGTCGTGAGATGAAGTCGTGCATCAAGCTCTGCACTGGGTGTGGAACCTGCTTAAGATTCTCTCTCTTCCTCTGCCCACCCCAACCCACCTACCCATCGCATCACCCCTCCAACTCCCGTGCTCTCTTTCTCCCTCTCTCTCTCTCTCAAAAAAAAAAAAAAGTCACTGTAAACTATTATTTAAAACTAACTTCCTTCAATTCTTGAGGTTTGGTTTTGAAGGCTTATTTATTTTTTGTTCTAAGTCTTCCTGAGGAGGAGGCAAGAAGAACAACTTGACCCTTAGTAGTAATGATGCATAACAGCAAAAAATAACTCCAAGGAGACACCTCAGGCATGAATATCTATGTGCAATTATGCAATAAACAATCCTCCATTATCTATGGAAGGTAAAACTATACATCTGCAACAAAACAAGAAATTATAAAATCAATAATAATATTGTCACTTTGAGTAATGCTTCACTACCTGATTCTAGAAAAGAAGTAAATTTGTCCTTACCTTTTGACATTCTCCCTTTCGGTGCAGGATGCAGAGAACACTCGGCAGAGAAGCAAGACTTATATTCTACATCAGAGTTGTCCAATAGGAATACACACTGGGAACCATATATGTAATTTTCAATTTTCCGGTAGACGCACTAAAACAAATAAAAAGAAACAGATTAAATTAATTTTAGCCCATTATATCCAAAATTCATCATTTCTGCATGTCATGAATATAATTATTGAGATATTTTCTATTTTTTTTCTCGTGTGGAGAAAAAGATTATTCAAAATCCAAGTATATTTACACTCATAGCCCATCCCAACTAGGTCTAGCCCCATTTCAAGTGCTCAGTAGCCCCATGTGTCTGGCGGGTACTGAACTGAACTACTCTGCTCTAGATTCTGACCTTTGGGGGACCAGCTGCACGACCTTAGACTTAACCTCCCTGTTCTTAAGTTCCCTCCCCTTTAAATTGAGAGGGAGAAAATAATCACTCAAAGTTCTTTTTAGTTTAAATTCTATTGGGTCCATAACTTGCATATCAGTGGGGAAACCCAATTTCAAATGTAGACCACGTTATTTATGTATGTAAAATTAGCAGAGAATCTGAAAAATGCAAAAAAAAGTATAAAAACAAAACAGAACAGGGCTTCTCCACTAGCTCAGTCAATAGAGCGTAGGATTCTTGATCTTAGGGTTGTGAGTTCGAGCCCCGCACTGGGTACAGAGATCACTTAAACACAAAATCATGTAAAAAAATAAATAAAACAATCTACAATCTACCCAAGCATATCTACTATTAATCCTCTGATGAATTTCCTTTCTGATTTTTTTTTTTTTAACTCAAGGAACAGTTGAAACTTTGGGAAGCAATTAATATATTACTATATCCTCCCCTATATATTTTAGGGATTTTGAAAAAATAAAATTCATGCAATTTAGTTCCCCCCAAAAAGAAGACAGTTCTATATTAAACATGCTTTTTTTTTTCCTGTTGCTTTTTTTTACTGGGATAAGATCAGCATAGAACATACAACGGACATAACATATAACGTTGTTGTGTGTTATGTTATATGCTTAATAGGTTGTGTGTTAGGTTACGTGCATACAATATATAATGATTTTGTGGGGTGCCTGGGTGGCTCAGTGGATTAAAGCTTCTGCCTTTGGCTCAGGTCATGATCTCAGGGTCCTGGGATCAAGCCCTGCATTGGGCTCTCTGTGCAGCAGGGAGCCTGCCTCTCCTGCCTACTTGTGATCTGTCAGATGAATAAATAAAATCTTTAAAAATATATATATATATATATATATATATATATATATAATGATTTATACATGGATGTATGGCAAAATGATTCCCACAAGTCTAACTAGCATCCATCACCACACACAGCTACAGTTTTTTTCTGGTGATGACAATTTTTAAGATCTACTCTCTTATGTGACTTCCACCTGCAGAATTCTAGAGTCACCATGCTCTCCAGACACCCCCAGAATCTTTTATGTCCTAATTGGGAGTTCGTACCTTTTGACCACCTTCCCCCATGATACCCAAGTATATATACTTGCACAATGAAAAGATCCAAATGAGGGGCACCTGGGTGGCTCAGTGGGTTAAAGCCTCTGCCTTCGGCTCAGGTCATGATCCCAGGGTCCTGGGATCAAGCCCCATGGCCAGCTCTCTGCTCAGTGGGGAGCCTGCTTCCTCCTCTCTCTCTGCCTGCCTCTCTGCCTACTTGTGATCTCTGTCTGTCAAATAAGTAAATAAAATCTTAAAAAAAAAAAAAAATCCAAATGATTTTCTTTCAAAATCAGTTCATTATAAGGATCTTTCTCTTATCTCTCCTGTCCTGGCTGCCGCCTTTTATGACCGTGACGTGTTTATCATGGGAGTCTTTAGTTTCTCTCCATTTTCTCTCCTCTCTTCCCCCATCTGCATTCAGGGTCACCCATTTCTGCCTGCCTGTTTGGGGGCCCCCCAAGACTTATTACAGCTGCTGGTCAGGCCTCAGAGGCAAGGCTCTCCCGGGGATGATTTCCTTAGCAAAGTAACTGGGCCATCCTCCACCGCTCTCGGCCTGGCTATTCAGGGTTGCAATTATTTCAGATGTCACCTCAGGGCAACGGTAAAATTTTACTTTGAATTGCTTCCGCCAACCTTTCTGAAGTTTCTTTTCTAACCCAGCAATTAGTCAAAACGAAGGCACTAAAATAACTATTGAATAGTTTGGGTATTTATCTGTGGGAGTTGTTTGGATTTTAGAGAGGCTTGAGAGGAAAATAGGGTTTTACACCCCCTAAAAAAAAAAAAAAGCCAACCTTCCTTTTTCCTTCCTTTCTTTCTTTTTCCATTTCTAATTCCTTTTGTTCTTTCAGAGGGAGGGAGGGTGTGTGTGTGTGTGTGTGTGTGTGTGCGCGCGCGCACGTGTGCACGTTCTTAATTGTCAAAAGTGCTCAGCCGGAAGAAGACAGGAAATGGAATTAAAGGTGAAATGAGTAGCCACCCAGCAGCAGGTCGCGTGTAGAGAGGCCCTGTATCTTTTCACATCCTAAATGTGGGCCCAGCGCCACTCCGGCAGCCCCCACCAGGACAGCCCCCCTGCTCTTTGATATGCTAATAGTGGCTGTGGGTTGGTTCAAGCTGGCAAGAGAGCAGAGGCTTTCAGATGGCTGACACGTTACAAAGCTGCATACTTCAAAGCCCGGTTTAAAAGGTTCTGTTCTCATCCAGCAAAATAAGTTTGCTTTCTACAATGCCGAAGAGAAAATCCCAACAAATTAGAGTGGAATCTTAAACAATGAAACAGGCCCAACTCAGAAATAAGGAACCAATCAATGCTATCAACATGGCTTCTATCTGTCCTTAGGATTAATCATTTCCAGATGACAGCATGCATCTGATTAGGTTCCTCTGGCAGCTCTCCCCTCTATCCGGCCCTGTGACAAGGGGGCTCCGACGCTGGGGTCCGAGATGGGGACCCAGCACCAGGTAACGCTGTGCTTTGGACAGAGCCCAGGTGGCTTCTGGCAGAAAGGAAGTCAGCAGAGGGTAGGACTTCAAGAAATACAACTCCTATCTTTTAGAAACACACATGTGACTTCCCAGTTCCTCCTAGTTTTTCAACTTCTTTTTTTTTTTTAATATTTTATTTATTTATTTGACAGACAGGGATTGTTATGCCCCAAAAATGGGTCCGTGATTAAAGGAGCGAGACTGATATAAAGCGAAGGTCAAGCAAAGCTTTATTTCGCGCCAAGCATCAAGAATCTAACCGAACGTTCAAGAATCTAACCGAACGTTCGGGGATGCACCTCTTACAAGAGAGGGCGACCCTTCCCTGTTTCACAGACTAGCTTTTAAGGGCAAAGGCCATGCGGTCAGGCCTGGCCACACACAGGTGGTCAATGAGATTGTAACACACACAGGAAACTCCACAATGATGCTAGGTGACCAACTGAATTACAATTTACCGTAGTAGACACTTGAACCAGCCTATCACACCTTGGTTAGGATTGGTGCCAAAAGGCGCCCAAAGGGTGGGGCCCATACTCTTTGGTAACTAGGGAGACAGTATGCATCCCCCCCACTGATTGGATGTCTCCCCTGGCCTGACCCACCCTTGTATTTGAGCTTTGTTACCTGAAGCTGGTTTCTGGGACTTGTTTTAAGTAAATCCCCTGGGGGAAGGGGAGCAGGGACAGTTTAAGGGTTAAACAAGGTTATTGTTTAACCTCAATGGAAGCTTCTGGCTAAAATATAAAAATATAAAATAGGTCCTTACAGAGATCACAAATAGGCAAGAGAGGCAGGCAGGGAGAGAGAGGAGGAAGCAGGCTCTCCCCAGAGCAGAGAGCCCGATGTGGGGCTCGATCCCAGGACCCTGGGATCATGACCTGAGTCGAAAGCAGAGGCTTTAACCCACTGAGCCACCCAGGCGCCCCAGTTTTTCAACTTCTGACAAAAATTGAGGTACCTTGCCAGGGTGGGCCCTGTATGTTTGCAGAGTACCCAACATCACACCCAACCTACAAGTCTACCATTTTTTTTAAACTTAGCTTTTTGGTTCTCAAAGACTGCTGTAGTCTTTGCCTTAGTCTTCTTGAACTGCCATCACAAAATATCATAGATGGGAGGCTTAAACAACAGAAATTTATTTTCTCAGTTCTGGAGGCTGGAAATCCAAGATCGAGAGTTAGGGTCTGATGACAGCTTTCGCTCTGGGCTGCAGGCAGCCACCATCTTGCTATGTGCTCGAAGGATTCCACTGTGAGCTGCATGAGTAAGACGATGTTCTAGTGTCTCTTCCTCCTTTTATGGGAACAGTAACCCTACTGGATTAGAGCCACACCCTTAAGACCTCAGTTAACCTTAATTGCCTCCTTACAAGCCTTATCTCCAAATAAAGTCACATTGAGGGTGAGGGTTTAAAGGATGTGCCACCCCAAAACATACTACTTTGGCATAAGGATTATATTGAACTAAAGGCTTCTGGGAATCAACAAGTGCAGAAAGAAGCCTTCTCTTGTCTTCCTTTATCTGACTGAAAAGCCTCAAGTTCTGTGAAATAAGTTTGCCATAAATTTCCTCTTTAAGGTGAATTGCCTCCCAGAAGGGAAAACCCCAAATCCCTTCTCCATGGGAGGTCAACAGTCCTGAAGGAGACAAATATTATCATAAACTTTCTTATCTCTCATTTGTTCTCTTAAAAACCCATTTGTCACTCCTAAAGAAATCTATTTGTTCTTACCATAAAAGCCTTTTCTTCCCCACTCCCTTTTCCCTACTAAATTAGGGATATAAACCTCAAGCTTTAACCATTTAACCAGCCAGCTACTCCTTTTGTTAGCTCCATATGCCTGCAAATAAAGCTTTTTTTTTCCCCTGTCAGTCTGTCTTTTGTCAGCTTGATTCAAAGGCCTCCATTTTGCAGAACAGAAGAGAGTAGAGGAAAATTTTTTCTCCCCTACAGGCTTCAACTTATGAGTTTGGTTTGGGAGTCGTGGGGGAGGGGGTGATAGGCAGAGACATGATTCAGTCCATAGCAGTCTTCAAGCTTCTTCAGTTAACAAAAAAACTTGCACTACCTTTGAAGAATAAACACATCAAGCTGCGTCTGCAAAGAGAGGAGAGGCGTGGGGTCTGATGAACTCTGATCAAGATGGCAGCATGCCTAACTTCCTCCCTCACAGTTTTACCTGGGGTCTCCACTACTTCCAACTTTATAAGCTTTCCATTTTTATCTTAAAAGGACTGTCTTTTCCATGGGTCAATGCATATTTGTGTGAGCCTGTGTGAGTTTGGGGGTGATAGCAAAGGCTGAGAAAAGGCTGTCACAGTTTTGAAGGGTAGCAGAAGAGCAACCCCAAAATCTGTTTCTTTGGCACAGGATTATTTTGAGATAATTTCTGAGAAACTGCCAGAGAATCTCTGAAAACAGAGTAGAATTTAGCCTTTTGTAAGGGACATTTTCTTTACAAAGGAATACCTCATTTGTAAGTGTCTCCCCCCACCCCTTTACCAGGAAGAGAAGGATGACTCTCCATCACCAATAAACTCCTATCAATGGAGAAGACTCAGACTTAAATCTGCGTAACAACCTTCTCCTTGTTTACCTTGCTTCCCACCCTGGTCTCCTCACACCCCGCCCCCCAACATCTTTCTTTTGTCTTTAGCTAAAGATTGCATTTAAGGTGGTGAGTTGGGATCTGGGCCACACAACTTTCTAGGCTACCCATCTAAGGTAGAAGGAAAATTCCTTTTCTTTCCCCACACTTTGAACTTAAACCTAAATTTAAGCTGTATTCTTCCTAGGATTCAACCCATCTGGTGGTCCCAAGGGTTAGCCCTGCCAGGAGTCTATTTGGGGGAGGGCTGGCACTGCATCCCCAGGCAGTGTCATGTGGTCCAGACAGCCCTCAAAACTAGTCCTTGAGGATGTCTGCCTGAGTCACAGGAAGAGAAGTAAGAATGAGAAAACAAAAGGCTTTTTTACTAAACTCTCAGAGGCCTTGGGAACCCTGTTTGCGGATGAGAATATCATAAAGGTGGGGGGAGGGAGAGCCAACCAACACCCTCCATTTCCCCCCAACACACACACTCCCATCCAGCTGGGGCCGTTCAGGACAGCCCTGCCCTGCAGGGACCCAATACCTCCAGAGGAACCAGGTGGCTGAAATTCTAGCTGGCACTGGCTCTAAATGGTGGCATCAGCAGCAACAGAAATGGTTTCCACCATTTTTCACCTGTTCTGGTGTCTGATACAGCCCACAAGAAGAGTACACCATATACACCAAGATTAACTGTAAAGAAAGAAAATACTGGAAGGAAATACAGCAAAGTGTTTTCTTTCCTATATACATAGCAGCCTAAATCATTGCTCCCCTTGAGATTTACATAAATTTCATTCAATGCCCGCCCCCACCATGCAGAAGGTAGTCTGACCTCCTCCCCCATCTCCAAGAATTCCAGAGGGCTTATTTTCTCAGATCGGCTTCTCCCTTGTCCTGTCCCCCTTCAGTCTCAGTCCCATTGACATCTCACCTCCCTCCTTTTCTTTCTTTTCTTTTCTCCTCCCTGCCTTCTCCCTCTCCCCATTTCTTAAGACACTGCGGCTGTGGGAGTAAAAGACTCCACAGAAGGTGTGGGAAATTGAGATGGGGCAGAGAAGGATGCCCGTTTCATCCCAGCACTTAAAATTCCTCCAGACACCCCCACACCAGTGAATTCCTCCCCTGCCCACATCTGCACAGCCCCTGGCTACCACCTGCCACACCGCAGCTCAACCCATCCCCCACGCTGGCGCCCATTCTCCCCCCACCCCTCACCTCTCCCATCTTCCTCTACTTCTCCCCCCACCCCACCAACCACTCATTCTTATGCAGATCAGTTTAACTACCAGTGAGTCTCACTACTTCCCTTTACCAGCCTTGGGCGAAAGGCCTGCTAGCATTTCACCCTGGAAGTGTCCGGTCAAGGTATTTTGTGAAACAAAGGACTATTTACTCCAGAAAGGAATTCTACCACTCCCTGAGGGGCAGAAACAGCTGCAGTCAGCTGTGGTTTAAATTAGTATTTTACCTTTACTACAAGTGTTTTCCATACTTTCCCCACAAGTACGCATTAATTTGAAAAAAATTTTAAGTGAGAGTTCCCGTAACTAGAGCCAGTGGTTCTCAACCAGGGGTGATTTTGCACCCCAAGGGGATATTTGGCAATATCTGGAGATTTTTACTTCATAACTGTGGGGTGGGAATGCCACAGGTAGAAAGAGATAAGACTAAAGACTAAAGACTACTAAACACCCTACAATGCGTGGGACAGCTCCCCTCAAAAAAGAATTATCTGGCCCAGAATGTCATTGGCACCAAGATTGAAAAACCCTGCTATGGGCCAATAAGCATCTAAAGAAAGTGACATAGTGACTTTCTCTTCCCCAATTTATTTATTTTTTTATTTTTTTTTCTCTTCCCCAGTTTAAAGGGACCAGTTAAAAGAAGTCATTCCCTTTGCTTTGACAGAATAACAACAACTAGGAATTACTGAGAACTTACTTTGCTCCTAACAACCCTTTAAAGCAAGTGGCTATCCAATTGTTACCCCCTTTCTCAGGATAAAAACAAACTGAAGGGGTTAAATCATTTACCATGGTCACACAGGCACTAAGTGTGAGACTAGGATAACCTGAGCCATAAATGTATGTGTGAGGCAAGGAGGCAATCTTAGTGACATTCACAGTTTGGTCTTAAACTTGCCATATACAGTTATTACTTACATTCCCACCAGATTGCAGTGCAGAGAAGGGTCTAAAGGGGACATGAAGCTTTGACCAATATGTTTCACCCCCAAATCATGAAGGGCAATTTTGTATTTTGTAAACAGAACTTCAAAAGCCTGTTTCATTCAGAAAACTTGATTTTTGTTCTTTAAAAGTAATTAATCATGGAACTGATGCAGTAATTATATATACACATAGATATATATTTTAATACTTTTTTTTTAATTTTATTTATTTGTCAGAGAGAGAGAGAGAGAGAGAGAGCAAGCACAGGCAGACAGAGTGGCAGGCAAAGGCAGAGGGAGAAGCAGACTCCCTGCCGAGCAAGGAGCCCAATGTGGGACTCAATCCCAGGACGCTGGGATCATGACCTGAGCTGAAGGCAGCCACGTAACCAACTGAGCCACCCAGGCGTCCCATATTTTAATACTTTTAAAGGTACATTTTTAAATTGTGAGGCGGGCCCAGACAGTTTCACCAACAATTCTACCAAATGTTTAAAGAAGAATTAATAGCAATTCTACACAATCTCTAACAGAAAAAGAGAAGAGGAGGCAATCCCAATCTATCTTATGAAGCTAGTATTACCCTAATACCAAAACTAGACAAAGGTAGTACAAAAAATGAAAACTACATGCCAGTATCCCTCATGAGTATAGATGCAAAAAAAATCCTTAGCAAGATATTAGCAAATAGAATTCAGCAATATGCAAGAAGAATTATTTACCATGACCAAGTGGATTTATTTCACAGATAAGAAACTGGTTCAATATTTGAAAGTCAATTAATATAACCCACAATATTGACAGAAAAAGTCACAGGATCATAGTCTACGCAAAAATGTATTTGACAAAATTTAATATCCACTCATGATTTTTAAAGTCTTGGAAATACAGGAATTGAGGAAAACTTCCTCAACATGAAAAAGAACATCCACAAAAATATCCTACAGCTAACATTTTACTTACAGGTGAAAGGATGAATGTTTTCCCCTAATATTAGGAACAAGGCAAGGATGTCTGTTCTCACCTGTCTTATGCAACATACTACCAGAAGTTCTAGAAAAGGCAAGAAAAGGAAATACAAGGCATACGTATCAGAAAGTAAGAAATAAAACTGTCCTTATTTGCAGATGACATGATTGTCTATATAGGAATCTACCAAAAAAGGAACAGAAAAGAAATAATAATTCAGCAATGTTGCAAGATATAAAATAAATATACAAAAATCTATTGTATTTCTAGATACTAGCAAAGAACATGTGGGCACAAAAAAAATTTAAATATGTCATTTACATTTACTCATTAGGTGTAGATCTGACAAAACATGGATTTGTGTGATGAAAACTAAACAATGCTGATTTTTTTTAAAAAATGAAAGAAGACCTAAATCCATGGAGAGGAATGAATGGACTCAACATAGTAACAATGCTAATGCTCCCAAAACTGATATATAGGTTTAATGAAATTCTTATGAAAATTTCAGATATTTTTGTAAGTATAGATAAGATTATTCTAAAATTTATATGGAAGGGTAAAGGAACTAGAATATTTTAAAAATGTTGATAAAGAATAAAGAGAAAAATCTACCTACTTGATTTTGAGATATATAATACAGCTATAGTAATCAAAACTGTGCAGAATTGGCAGAGGGTTTGACATATAGGGCATGGAACAGAATAGTGATCCAGAAATAGATTCATGTAAATATACCCTACTGATAGGAAAAATAGTTTTTTACAAATGGTGCTAGAGCAATTAGACATTAAAAATATATATAGGGGTGCCTGGGTGGCTCAGTGTGTTAAAGCCTCTGCCTTAGGCTCAGGTCATGATCCCAGGGTCCTGGGATCAAGGCCCACATAGGGCTCTCTGCTCAGCGGGGAGCCTGCTTCCCCCTCTCTCTTTGCCTGCCTCTCTGCCTACTTGTGATCTCTGTCTGTCAAATAAATAAATAAAATCTTAAAAAAATTTATTTAGATTATTACCTAAACAAAAATTAAAATAAAATAGCATATTATCAATACAGAAAACAACGTGGATGATCTTCAAAGATCATTTTGTCGCTGGGCGACAAAAACCAATCCCAAAAGGTTGCTACTGTATGATGCCATTTATACAACATTCTTCAATGAAAAAAATGTAGAAATGGAGGACAGATTAGGGGTTAAAGATAGGAGAGAAACAGGTAGAGCTAAAAAAAAGGGGGGGGGCAACAGGAGGGATTCTTGGTGGAAATGTCCTCTATCCTGACTGTCTCAATGTCAAAATCCTGGCTGTGATATCATACTATATTATAGCTCTATAAGGCATTACTATAGGGAGAAATTAGAATAAAGGTACAGGGGATCTTTCTTTCTTTCTCTTTCTTTCTTTTTAAGATTTTATCTATTTATTTGTCAGACAGAGAGCACAAGGAGGGAGAGAAAGAGAAGCAGGCTGTGCACTGACCAGGGAGCCCAATGCAGGACTCAATCCCAGAACCCTGGGATCATGACCTGAGCCAAAAGCAGATGCCCAAATGACTGAGCCACCCAGAGGCCCCTGTATTATTTCTTATGACTCTGTATAAATCTATAATGATCTCAGAATAAAAGTTATTTATTTAAATAAACTATGTTATAATTATAGTATTATTATGAAATATATCATAATTATATAATGGTATCTATTTAAATAAGTAAAAATATATGTAGAGATTGGAAAAGGTAACAATGCAAGCCCAGAACAGGCTAGCTCCTTCATTAAGACTAACAAGCACCCATTTACAGGAGGCACCCCCACAAGGTGGTCAGGAAACAAGCTACCCACTGTTCTGAAGAGCAGACACTCTAATCCATGTAAAATAAACTGTAGACATGGAAATTGTAATGTGAAAAGAGTATGGAAACCAAAGAGGGAGATGTTGTAATGACAAGTGCAAACAGAAAGTAGGGAGTTACCGTGGAGTCTAGAAAGACCTGGAGGGGAAGACAGTAGGTGTTTTTTCAGCACTGACCAGGACAGAGCACAGCTGGCCAACACAAACATCCAGTCCACTGGGCAAACATAATCCTTGCTGAAGGAGGAATTTTCACTGGGGCAGTCACCATGTGATGAAAATATACCCTCTAGGAAATCCAATTTCCTTTGCTTGGGTTCTGTATTCATCAAGAAACCTTCTGATCTTAATTTGATTTTTGATGGTTTCCTCACTGTAAGAGAAGGAGCTAATGGGATCCAATCTGCTAAATGATTATATGTTTTCTTCCATTATGACCCTCCCATGGTTTTTTGGCATTGGGTATTTTGTCCTAAACTGTTTTCTTTCTCAGGCATGATAGCAGTTTTCTTCCATCAAGACTGTAATCCCCTTGAGCAAAGAAACTGAGTCAACAATCATTTATTAAGCACCTGGTATGTACTGGGAACTGTGCAAGGTTCAAAGGCAAATGACAACTGAGATAGGATTTGTGCCACCAGGAACTGCTAATTTCCTGGTGGTCCTGTACCAGCAGGGCTGGTAGTCGTGGCATTATGGCCCAGAATGTGGGTTTCAGAGTCAAACCAATGGGGTTCAAATCCTGGCTCAACATTTACCACCTGTGTGATCTTAAGCAAGCTACATAACCTCTCTGACCCTCAGTTCCCTCATCTGTGCAACGGGTAGGAGACCTCCCAAGGCATCAGGAGGATTAAATGAGTTCACTAGACAAAGCACAATACCAGAGACACAGTGAGTGTTCATTAAATGGGAATTAGTGTTACTCTGACAATCATTCTTACAGTCATGATTTCCAACCCTGTGAGATCACATTTCCCTCTACTGCCCACCTAACTTGTCTGCCCATCCTAGGTTCAATTACCTATTAAGTTCCCGGTTAAGTTGCTCCCACTGGCGATAGTAAGAAAGGCTACAAGGCAAATGGCTCTGAGAGATGAACTTTATTGCAAGCACCCTCAGGTGAGGTTCTGGGACTCACAGAAAGAGAGAGAGAGGGAGTAAGTCGGGGAAGTCGTGCTGGGAGGGAGTTGGCCAGGTCCTTTTATCGGGGTAAGGTAGGGCATAGCCTTGCACCCATATAAGGTATGTGGTGATCAGAGGGATGGGGTGGTGGAAGTGTATCGGACCAGAATGAGGCATGGGCTCGAGTCCAATGGCAAGGTATTTGGTGATCGGAAGACATGGGGCGGGGGAATTCCGTGATAGGCAGTTCCCAATTAGGAAGTTCCTGGGTAGAGAATTTCAGTTTCCTGGCGGTGACGTGGAGGCCGCAGTAAGGATGGCAGGAAAGTCCGCCATCTTGGAGAGGATTGGCGGGAAGATCCGCCATTTCGGAGCCTTGGTTTCCCAGCTGACCCATCACTCCCCTTTCCAGGCATCTGACAACACCAGGAGTTACAAAGAATTTCTACAAATCTGCCATGGCTGTCCCTTGCCACCAACATCTGGCTCAAACCCATTGCTCTTTTGGCCACCACAGACCAGCTTCTCCTACCTCCTCTTATCATCAAAATGGGCCAAGGCCTGCTTTCATGTTTATCACTTGATCTTGAGAAGACTTTGGGAAAACCAAGGAATCCATGCCCAGAAAATTCTTTTTTTTTTTTTTTTATAAGATTTTACTTATTTGTTAGAAAGCAAGCACAAGCAGGGGGAGTGGCAGGCAGAGGGAGAAGCAGGGAGAAGCTGAGCAAGGAGCCCATGTAGGACTTGATCCCAGGACCCTGGGATCATGACCAGAGCCCAAGGCAGAAGCTTAACCAACTGAGCCACCCAGTGTCCCAAACACAGGCTGCACAGCAAATTCTAGGCAATTCTCAGGGTCTAAGTTTATCACTATGTCACAGGGGTTCCATTTCTTCATTTCTGAAAAACCACACCAACTCTAGGCTTCATATCATTTGAGTTCCATGGTTTGGGGCAGGGGTGGAGGAGCTGTCTTTTGTGTTTAGGTTTTTTTTTTTTTCTTTTAAGACTTTATGCACACACATACACACACACACACACACACACACATATATATATAATTTATATATTTAAAATATATATATAGGGGCACCTCCATGGCTCAGTGGGTTAAGCGATTGCCTTCAGCTCAGGTCATGATCTCAGGGTCCTGGGATGGAGCCCCACATCAGGCTCTCTGCTCAGCAGGAGTCTGCTTCCCTTCCTCTCTCCTTCTGCCTGCCTCTCTGCCTACTTGTGATCTCGCTCTGTCAAATAAATAAAATCTTTAAATAAAATAAAAAATATATATATTTATCAGAGAGAGAGAGAGAGGGCAGCCACAAGGAAGTGCAGAGAGACAGGAAGAGACAGAACGTCAAGCAGACTCCATGTTGAACATGGAGCCCCAGGCAGGCTCAATCCCACAACCCTGAGAGGATGACCTGAGCCTAAACCAAGAGTCAGATGCTTAACCAGCTGAGCCACCCAGGTGCCCCCATACATATTACTCAAAAAAGTAGGGGTGCCTGAGTGGCTCAGTGGCTTAAGCATCTACCTTTGGCACAGATCATGATCCCAGAGTCCTGGGATCAAGACCCACATTAGGGTTCCTGCTCAGCAGGGAGCCTGCTTCTCCCTCTCTCCCCTGCTTGTGTTCTCTCTTGCTGTCTCTCTCTGAAATAAATAAATAAAATCTTACATGAATAAATAAATAAATAAAATCTTTAGGGGAGCCTGGGTGGCTCAGTTTTTAAGCATCCAACTCTTCGTTTAGGCTCAAGTCAGGATTTCAGGGTCGTGGGATGGAGCCCCACATCAGGCTCCCTGCTGGGACAGAGTCTGCTTATCCCTCTCCCTCCTCTCTGCTCCTCCCCATGCTCAAGCTTGCTCACACACTCTCTCTCTAAAATATGTAAGTAAAACCTTATAAAATATAAAAATCTTTAAAAATAAATAAATAAGTAGAAACATGGAAGTTAAAGGGAAGGATAGCAACCTATTCAAATCCTCTTTCCTCTCCCCTTCTGGGACTTTGCCCCAGGATCCCCTCCAGGAGCTGTTCTTTTTCCTCCCCCTTCTGAAGCTCTTTCAGGAATAAATCAGGCAAGGCTTCCTCTGGTCATCAAGCTGGATGAGGAGCAACCAGGCCAGCAGCAAGAAACAGAATCTTCCCCAGAAGCTCAGAGGAAACACATACACAGTTTTATGTTGGGAAGTAGACGTGCAGAGCTGTGTGTGCTTTAGTTTTCTCATTCTTCCCACTTATGACGTTGTTCCCTACCCATGGTTGCCTCCCAAAAACATGACTACACATTCACCCCTGAGCTTGACCAACAACCCAACAATTCCCTGTTGTACAAAGACAAATAAAAAGGTTTTTAAAAAGAGAGAAAGAGAAAAAAAAAAGAAAGAGGAGAAGGAAGAGGAAGGGAAGATGAAGACATGAAGGAAAGAAAGGGAGGAATGAGAGGAAAGACCAGGACCACAGCCTTCTGTGCGGCCGAGGGAAGGGCCACCCGCTGGAGGCAGAGGGGTCCTCAAAGACAGTCTGTTCCTTTCCCCCCGCACAGTCTGGTGACCCCAGATAAGATCAGTGGTAGACAACATTGGGCTTTCTCAGAACACCTTCCCGAGAACACCTCCCACGACGTGTCAAAACAAATGAAATTCCACATTCCTGCTTGTAAATATTTTTCCCCTGCAATAAATGAAAGCTGTGATTCGACAGATACCTCAGAGCTCAGCATTCTTTATGAGGCGTATAAATAAGACCTACGGCGGGATTGGAGAGCGCCTATCCTGGCAGTATCATTTTTATCCTATGGGCAAGTGTGCATTTACATAATTCAATTCAGCAAATTCTGATTGAATATACATAGTATTGTATAAATATGTATCAATACATGCGAGAACAAAATGAAGAGAAGCTGGTCGGGATCAGGCAGCGTCCCGCTGGGGGGCCCCCCTCAATGTCTGCCGTGGGACTGGGCTGTCTGACTTTGGGGAACAGCTGTTATTTGAGTACCATCCCATTATTCACCTACCACTCCCCGGTGCCTATCCCTGATCCCACAGAGCGGCAGATAAATAAAATCTGTGCTCATGCATTAAATCAACATGCATTACATGCCACCAAAAATACAGACAAGATGCAGGAATTGCGTCTTTATTTCCAAACATAGTTGTTACGGAAGTGTCTGAAAGAGATTGGGGGAGGGGCGCCTGGCTGGCTCAGTCAGAGGAGTTGGTGGTGAAGGCAAGTACACCAGGGTTCACGAGGAGCGCCAACACACATTTCCTGAGGATTTGCTCTTCAGTCATTCAATAAATATTTATTGATCACATATTCTTTTTTTTTCTAAAGATTTTATTTATTTATTTGACAGAGATCACAAGCAGGCAGAGAGGCAGGCAGAGAGAGAGAGAGGGAGAAACAGGTTCCCTGCCGAGCAGAGAGCCCGATGCGGGGCTCGATCCCAGGACCCTGGGATCATGACCTGAGCCGAAGGCAGAGGCTTTAACCCAATGAGCCACGCAGGCGCCCGTGATCACATATTCTATGTCAGACAGTAGACTTACCCTACAGACACGAATGATGAATCAGGCACTCCTGCTCGTAAGGAACAAGTACATCAGGGGATGTGACATCTGAGCCACTGGACCACTACGTCGGGTTTCTTCTTGTCCCTGATGGAACACTGTGGAATAGCTATGGTCCCCGCGTCTGGAAATAAACACCTATCACGTGTCTGTCGCCCTGAGCCAAACAAAAGCTTTTTCGTTTCGACTTTACTTATTTTTTTTAAGTTATTTATTTACTTAGTTCAGGAAGATCTACACCCAGCAAGGAGCTCCAGCTCATGACCCTGAGATCAAGAGTTGCAGGCTCTTTTGCCTGAGCCAACCGGCTCCCCCTCTTATTTGTCTTTTATGGCTGTCCATCGATTTGCCTCTGGACGGAGAGGTAGGTGTATGTCCGGACTGTTCTTGCCATGAGTCAGAGGAAAGACTGCACTGGATATCCATCTGAGAGGGATATTTTAACACTTCTGGTCATAAGATTGGAGGTACCCAGCTCCAGGGTTAGGACGAATGCCCGGGGATAAGGGTCTGCCCCCCGTGAGAGGCCATCAGGCAGCTGACAGGGAACACAGATGGAGGATTAGGGACTCAAATGACAGCCTGGCTCGGTGACCTGGCCTCCTGCCAGGGCCAACCTCCCTGGTGGCTAAACCATCCAGGACGTCCCTTTTCTCCCCTCCCCCGCTCCAGCACCAGAATCACCACCACCCTGCACCCGGTGACATGAGATGCTGGGCAGGACATTGTGAAACTTCCTGGCCTGTTCTATCGCCAAAGTGTCCTGAGTCAAAGTGACTCTGACCTTGGTCTTGCCTTGGAAGTCGCCAGAGTAAGGCAGAGAAACACACAGAGACTCCCATGGAGCCAGCAGCCCCAACGTGGGAGACAAGCTTTAAGCAGGCAGCAGTGTGCCCAGCATCACAAACAAAATGAAGTTGCCAATACTGGGTCGTTTTTGCCAATCAAAAGCAGAAATTTCATAGGGTTCAATCTAATGTAATACTAGCTGACTCGTGCCTAGCACCTCCTATGGGCCAGGCAAGGTTCTAAGCTCTTTGCACACAAACTCCAACTTCATAGCAGCCCCAAGATGGGGGGTACTGTTATTCTCCCCACTTTACAGAGAGGACTGAGTAAGCACCTGCCAGGGCGCAGCAAGGATTCGAATGCAGGCAGTCTGGCCCCAGAATCCACGTGCTCCACCTCTAGCCTGACCCACCTTGCTGGGCACAGAGTTCGGGGACAGCACAGAGGAAGAGGAAGATGCTCAAAAAAGGGTTCCAGAAGGAAGTCAACCCCATAAGCCTCATGTCTCCTGACTCCCACCACAGCGACCAAAGGCCTTCATTGTGTCAAAAGGGTGGCATTACCCTGGCTGGAGGAAGGTCGATTTCTACTGCCCAAGCTCCCAGGAGCCTCGTAGACTAAATGTCTGCAGCATCAGTGTGTGAGCGAGGAGAAAAAGAGTGAACAAAAGCAGAGTGCAAACCTTTCATCTAGAGAAAAAACAGTGCCAAACTAAGCGGCTTCTTCAGGTGGCTGGAGCTGGTGAACGTGTTACCTGGTGTACATCCCATGGGCACGGGATTCCACGTGCAAAATATCATCATCTTGACTTGCAGAGGAGAGGAAAATGGATTGGGAGAGTTGACTGAAGACCATCTGCCCCCAGATTCTGACCCCACTCTTTCCATTCCCTCCTCTGCCTCCCACGCTGCTCCGCACTTTCTCCTGCCAGCAGGTGAATTAACTTGGGGAATCCATTTAAGATTTTTCAGCTGCTGGAGGAGTTCAGGTGCAGCTGGAGGGGAGGAGGAAGAGGTCCTGGGACAGCCTGCAGCCTGCAGCCCACAGTCCGATCCGCTCTCCCCCGCAAAGGAGCAGTAAGCCCACCACCCAGGAAAGCACCCGAGCGTTGGCGGTCAGGGCATAGCACGTGGGGTCCCCGCCGGAGAAACTAAAAACTGTCATTCTCCCACTTTGCCACCTTTTCCAATATTCCTTATCAGCCCCCAAAAGCTACTGCCATTACAACGTTACCTCGTGATGGGCATATTACAATTTCCTAGATTACATCTTATCTGACATTAGTTACATTTTAGGGTTGTTGCTTACTGGCACTTTAATTTCATAAGTAAGCTATCTCCAAATCACAGAGGGGGATGAGTTCCAGCTCCTTCCATCCATTCTCTGAGCCTCGTTTCCAGAAGCTAATATTTTCTTCCGTGGGCCTGGATTTCAGGTTCGTACTATCTGTTGGTTCTATGGCCTTCCATCCACTAATTATGGTAAGTAATGATACTATTCTTTACCTCAATTATTCTGTTCTCTATTTCTGGTGTTTGGCCCGAGAGGGACTAGAGGCTGAATCTGATTGTGTAAAATCGTCATCTTTGTAGCAAAGAATCCTTTCGTGAGGCACGGGCCATCGAGCTCCTAAAGAATTTTTTTTGCTTACTGTTATTAATTTTACTTACAGGGATTAGATGGCATATAAAGATATAGCAAAGGTATAACTCTCTGTAGCATTGCCATATAATTTACAAGTGTAAAGGGGAAAGAACTTCTTACAAAATGTAACAACTTACCCACATTTTCCATCCTCCCACCGATGAGTCAAAGATAGACTTCACATAGAGCATTGGAGGGGTGGATAAGGCACTTAAAACACTGTCTGTTTGACTTCCCTCCATGGCCAGATGGCAAGATTCCGTAGCGTAAGGAGGAAAGGAGGTGGTACTTAACTCAGTTCCTCAGGAAATCCACCCCCTTGGAGTGCGTGGCAAACTATAAAGGCAGAAGAACAAAGGTAAAGAATGGGCAAGTTGAGATTATCTTAAATGATGGGTTTAGAAGTATAATTGTGTTAAATCTCTTCATAGGGCAAACAATTATTTTCACCAGGGGAATATTTTCTCTAGAATCATCTTTCCAGTCCTCTGAACGTCATTGCTGCCATGACTCTGTTGGCTCCAAATTTAAGCCCTGTCTGCGGCTGACTGCATAGAAGTTACTGCTCTGTTCTCCATACATGAATGTTTGATTTCCCATGCATTGGGGGACCTAGAGGTCTTTGACTGATATTTTACTGAGTGGATGTGCAAATTCTGCTTTGGCAATCTGTCTTTAAATATATATTTTGTCACATGCATTAAACAAAAAATAGCATGTACACACACACACACACACAAACACACTCTGTGTGTTTTAGCTATCAGGAATCAAGTAATAATAGTGGCTAGAATGTGTTTATTATTTAATGTCCTCAAAGTTTTGTGGCTGAATTTGGATGAAGGGATCAAACGCTAAAAATTACAAAGCAACAGAGCTAAAAAATTAATGAGACCAGATTTATTTATTTACTTACTTACATAATCATGTATTTTTAGAGAAAGAGTCTACATGGTGTGGGGGAGTGGGGAAGAGGGAAAGGGAGAGAGAGAATCTTAAGCAGGCTCCACACCCAGTACAGAGCCCCATGCAGGGCTTGATCTCACAACCCTGAGATCATGACCTGAGTCAGAATCAAGAGTCAGATGCTTAACTGACTGAGCCACCCAGGTGACCTGAGACTGGTTTAAAAAGATTTAAAAACAAAACAAGAGATACTCCCAATGTACAAAGTCTAAAGAGAGAAGTCTGAGAGAACAGTGAGTAGAATATGGTCCTAACTGGAGGTGTCTGGCCACACTGAGGGCCCAGCTAAAAGTGGAAGACCTTAAAGTTGAGGTGACCTTGAGTTTTTAGGTGACCACACTGGGTGTTGTTGGCACCCAGCACCCATTTCCTTCCACCCCACCCCTTCACGTTCCAGGGGACAGAGGAGTAAAAGCCACATTCCTCAGCCTCCCTTGCAAGTAGACATCTCAGTGTGACTTGCTCATGGGCTGTGCAGTGAGGTGCCCCTTTGTGACACTGGGAAGCTGGAAGACGCAGCAGGAGGAAAGCGAGCTCAGCCGATGCGGGCGTTTCCAGTATATTCCATCACCTGCTCACCAGCCTGCGGGGTGTGAGGCAACGGTGGACATGCAACAGAGTTAGTAATTGTGTCCAATGGAATTCCAAAATTCCAAGGGAATCCCAAATTCCAGTTCTGACTATGAATCCAAAGAGGCCCCAACCTCCACACCTTCCCATCTTCACAGATTTGTCAGTACCCAACTCCTTGCATTAAGTCCATCTCTGCTAGAAACCTCTCGAATGTCTTCTGTCTCCTGCATCAAGCCCTTATTAATGTGTGTGTTTCCTCTAGTGCCCAAACAGCCTAAGATGATGAGACTGAATAGCTATACAGATCTTGGATTAGTAATTTTTTTCAGGGTAAGTTTAATTGAAGGAAGGGGAGAAAAGGCAGTTTGGACAGTATTTCCCCAGCTATGGCATGAATACCTCTGATGATTTAAGAGGTACAAGGCACGGCATTCAGTAACATTGAAACATGTAACAAAACAGTTATTCTTTTCTTGATTCTCTTTTAATCATTTAGGGAGAATTCTGAGGTTGCAACTCGATTTCTTTAACACTTTGCTAATACTCTCTAATCCCCTTTATTTGCAAAGAGAATAGGCACAGAGCCTTGGTCGGAAAACTCCACTCAGCTAGAATGTAAAGACGCTATTTTATTTTCAATATATTTATTTCTAGAATTATGTTCTCAGTATGGCAAGCGATAGAAGTTTTCCATTTATGTTAGTGAGAGGAAGTACCCTTTTAATTTCAACTTTTTATTTTGAAAGCTTTCAAATCTTAAAAGAAAGACTGAAAGAAAGAAAGAGTTCTATAGTGAGAATCCATATCCCCACAACAGAAGATCTACTGTTGTAGATCTGTATATTTTTCAGATCTCCTTCATCTATAATTTCTTTTTTGTTCAACACCTTGAAAGTGAATTATAGACATTGAGGTACTTCACCCCTGAAATACTTTAGCAGGTAATTCCAGCAAACAAGAATCTTCTTCTAAAAAAACCATACCCAGAGGCACCTGGGTGATTCATTTGGTTAAGCGTCTGCCTTCAGCTCCGGTCGTGATCTCAGGGTCCAGGGATGGAGCCCAGCACCAGGCTCTGTGCTCAGTGGGAAGCCTGCTTCTCCCCATCTTCCCCACTCATGCCCTCTCTCTCTCAAATGAATAAATAAAATCTTTAAACAAACAAGCAAACAAACTATACCCAGTACCACACAAAACAAAATTAATAATTCCCTCATGGTGTCTGGCCCATCTTCAGTCAGAAAGGTGGTTTTTTTGTTGTTGTTGTTAAACTCACTTTAAAAATGTGAGCTGAATTTTTTTAAAATTCAAAGGGGGAGAAGGGCAGGAAGGGGGAGGGAGTGACACTGTGAGGGGCCGTTGACAAGGCAGCTGCGAGAAAGCTGGATTTGAGCGTCTGGTGCGAAGTGGGAAGGGGGAGAAGAGCCAGGAAAAGAGAGAGACTAAGATCAAGGCTAACATCAGGACTGTGAATTATAAAGGGCTCTCCTCCCAAAAAGAAGAGGATTTTGTTCAGCTTCCATGTGAGAATGGGGACAGGCAGAGGACAGGGATAATTACCAATAGCCATTGTGTTTTATGGGATATTGATTTGTCACTTGGTTTTACTGTACACGTCAAGTACTAAGAACGGGGCCCAGAACACTGGAAGGACTCCATAAATGCCCACTGCCATTATTAGGATTGCCTCCCAATTTTCCATTCCCACTACCTCACCCTATTTCAGCTCCATCTGCACCACGTGGCTAGTTTTATGTCAGTTCCTCCTAACTAGCCTCTTGTGGCTGGGAACTCGAAGAACCCACCACGAATTCCTCCATCTTTCTGGGTTTCTAAGTGTCTGCCACATCCCGCCCCTTCGTCTAGGTCCTTCACACAAGAGTTAATATCCTTGCTGCCCTGTGGCAGGGAGCACAGCTGGCCGGGGTGAGGGGAGAGGGGCACTGGATGCAGAGGCAAGGGCTGAGAGGCTAGTCAGCAGCCAGAGAAGCTACCTGCAGAGTGGGGGCTCTAGACTAGCCTGTGGTGGGCTAATGCAACCATCTTCTTGGAGTCAGAGGACATGAACATGAGACACAGAGAGAACCCACCGGCCCTGGCAACGGGCAAAACTATACAGAGACAGGCCATGCCATATGCAGAATCAGGAGCAAAAAGAGTATTTCCCACCTCTCCCCCTCCTCCTCTCCAGGCTCCTCTGAACCCCAGATCGGCCCCAAACACTAATTAAGGAATTTAACCCCTTGGTCATAAGGAATTTAACCCCTTGGTCCAACGTCTTAGTGTTTTCTTGGGCAATGTCGAGATCCATGTGGACATCCAGGCTCCACAGGGGTTAGAATACTTCTAATCCAACACCTTTCCCTTTGAGACCATCCAACACTCCTAAATCCATGAGTCACAGAGCTTTAAAGCTGGAAGAGACCTAATGGCTGTCACACCTCACAAAAAAAATTTTTAAAAACAACAAAAAAGCATAACTAGGTTTCCCTAGTTATATGTGCTGTTGAAGCGAGCACATGGCTTCCCTAGTTATAACCTTTCAGATTACCCTTTGAAAATAATTATCAAAAGCTATACAAGTGGTGTGCCTGGGTGGCTCAGTGGGTTAAGCCTCTGCCTTCAGCTCAGGTCATGATCTTGGGGTCCTGGGATTGAGCCCTGCATCGGGCTCTCTGCTCAGCAGAGAATCTGCTTCTCCCTCTGCCCCTCTCTCTCTCTCAAATAAAAAAATAAAATCTTTAAAAAAAAATAAATAAAAGTATATACCTTTGCACCCAGCAACCCCACTTCCAGTAATTTGACTTATGGAAAGTAGCCATATAAGCACACAAAGATGCTGTCATAGACTATTCATTGCCCCATTCTTCAACATAACAAGTCTGGAAGTGACTTACATTGACCAATAAGAGATTGGTTAAACAATTGTTATATACAGCCATTAGCAGGACACTAACTAGCAACTAAAAACTGGAATACATACATTGATAAGTCAAAATACTAGGTCACAGAATGGAGTGTTATAGACAGGTTTAGTTAATTGGAAATTGCATTTTAATATACTAACAGAAACAGAAAAACTCTGGAAGGGCTTTATAGAAGTTGTTTCAAAGTGGCGAGGACATTAGTGACTCAGTTTTGCTTTGTGTTTGCTTATGTGTAACTTCTAAATTTCTGCATTGAATACACACTTCTTTTCTTTTTCTTTTTTAAGATTTTATTTGTTTACTTGACAGAGAGAGAGAGCCAGAGAGCACAAGCAGGTGGGGGGGTGGCAGGATGGGGAGTGCACAAGAAGGGAGGGACAGCAGGGAAGACAGAGGGAGAAGGAGAAGCAGGAGAAGCAGGTTCCCCACTGAGCAGAGACCCTGACATGGGGCTCAATACCAGGACCCTGGGATCATGACCCCAGCGGAAGGCTGATGCTCAACCCACTGAGCCACCCAGGTGTCCCTGAATACACATTTCTTATGAAATAAAAACAAAAATCCCACTGAAGTCCCATATCAGATGATGTCCTTCTTATAAATTCTGCTGAGAAAAGCCCATCCAGAAATGGCATTGCCCCTGCTTCTAAATGTAGACATGTTTATATCTGTCTCCAACACCAAGCACACATGTACCATCATGTGTCCCCACACTGGCCACATGACCAAGTAAGATGCTGCAGATCACAGCTGCCTTTCACTCTACAGGACCAGACTCTGTCTAACCCACTGTTAGATGGTGGCCCCCCAAAAGATAGGTCCCTGTCCAGGATCTGTGAGTGTGACCTTATTTGGAAAAAAGGGTCTTTGCAAATGTAATTATATTAGGGATCTTGATAGAAGATCCTCCTGGAATATGGGGGTGGGCTCCAAAGCCAATAACAAGTGTCCTTACAAGAGACTGAAGAGGCGATGACAGGGACACAGGACAGAAGGCCACATGACCACAGAGACAGAGACTGGAGTGGGGCCCCTGCAAGCCAAGGAAAGCCTGGAGTCCCGAGAAGCTGGAGGAGGCAAGGAAGGCTTCTCCCTGAGCCTCCAGAGAGAATGAGACCTCGCTGATGCTGACTTTGGACTTCTGGCCTCTAGCACTGTGAGAGAATGCATTTCACTTATTTTAAACCACCAAGTTCCTGGTAGATTGTTACAGCATACATAGAAAACTAAGAGACACATATTAGACATCTTGTCAATATTCAATATCTGGCGGGGCTGGGTGGGGGGCTGGGTGGTGGTGCTTGAATGACGATATCCTTCGCTCTCTCAGCTCTCATTCAGAAAGAGAGGATATCTCATTAAAAACCTTAATAAACCCAAGTTTCTTAGGATTAAATTTGAATTCTTCTTCCTACTGTGTGTCATAAGGCAACCAAAATGGCCAAACGTTCATTGCTGACCCAACCGCTCTGATTTGAAACACAGAAATAAAAAAGTAATTGACTCTCTGGTACCATGTCTTTTTGGAGGCCCAGGACTCCCGCTCACTTCCTCCAACACTAAGCTCCTTATTTGACTGGAGCATGAGTTCAGTAACCCGTGGCTTTGCCCAGATATCCCCCAACACTAAGAGCTTTAAAGGGACAATGGCAGGGTTGAGAGGTTGAAAAATTTGACCTACTTTACTCGTCTGTCCCCCAAAACCCATGGCATTTTCTCTCTGTGAACCAACTCAGTTCTTTAATCCACATGCATACAGGGCCTGTCCAGGGAGAGCATATTTTGGCCTCGTGTGTTTGCTTTCTGTTTTGCTTTTGAACCAAATGCCTTGCTGCTTTGATAACTGGGAATGAAGGGGAGAGAGAATGTGTTTTTCTTTAGGCTTAAAAAACATATAGAGTGTTGAACACTCAAGGGATTATAATATAAAACGTGGTGCAAAGAAACGTGAGTGGTGGGGGTGGGGGGTAGTCCAAGAGAAAGGGACACTAAAACCTCATAAATTGCTTGTAGAATCATGTCTGCCCAGGATGACAGAACACTTCAGTCTCCAAGGACCCTTCTGATCCATGTGGTGTACAACTGTGTAGGTTCCAAACATAAGGCAGCGCCCCACCCCCTGGATTCCAGTATGGGGAAAGAATGTGTAGAAGGAATCCACACTATACATGGACACAGGGCAGGCACTGAGCAAGATCACAGAGAAAGGGAGAGGTCCCCTGTCTGCCCCCTTTGTTCTGATATGGACTCTCCTGACCCAACAGTGCTCCGTGACTTTAGGCTAGGCCCACTGGTGGCCCCATTTCCTTCTTGCCGACACAGACCCTTCCCAAGCAACTTCTCCAGGATCCCGCATCACTGGGGCCCACACTGTGACAGGGGCTGATCTGCAGAGGACCGGGCCAAGGCTCTGAAAAAGAGTCTAGAAGAAGCCCTTCTTGCTGGGCCTGGGTCATCAGTTGGAGCTCGCTAAACTACTGGGCAGTTCCCTTTCTTCCCCCCAACATAAACTGAAGCCTTACCCTTCTCACCTGAGGGAATGAATCAGAGGCCTTGGGAAAAAGGGTAGTAATTCTTGTACCAACCAGAAATGAAGAGATGCCTGCAGCCTGAAGAGGGGCCATGGGGGTAGGTAGATTGATCCAAGGGGATGGAGACCAAGCCCATAGCCGTATCTAACTGGGTGATAATGGCAGATGATGGGAATGGATCATTCTTCGAGGGTGTAAACTGTATTTTCGTGGTGGGTCTCGATGCCTAAAAAGAATCCTAATGTGGGAATTTTGCCCAGTGTAGAAAATAGTCTTTAACAGAAAGGCCTTACAAATGCTCCATTAAAGTCACATCCAAGGGGTGCCTGGTGGCTCAGTCACTTAAGCGTCCAACTCTTGATATCCACTCAGGTCTTGATATCAGGGTCGTGGGATCGAGCCGGGCACTGAAACCCACATCGAGGCCCACATCAAGCCCCACATCGGGCTCCACCCTCAATGAGGACCCTGCTTCTCTCCCTCTCCCACTGCCCCTATCTGTCAAATAGATACATCTTAAAAAAAAAAAAAAACCAAAAACAAAAACAAAAAACCTCTTACTATGCACTTAAGATTTTAATGAATTGGGTGCCTGCGTGGCTCAGTCAGTTAAGTGTCTACCTTCAGCTCAGGTCATGATCCTGGGGTCCTGGGATCAAGCCCTGCTTCAGGCTCCCTGCTCAGAGGAAGCCTGATTCTCCCTCTGCCCCTCCCCCTGCTGGTACTACCTCTCTCTCTCTCTCTCTCTCTGACAAATATATGAAATTTATGTATAAAAAAGATTTTAATGAATGGCTTTGAAAAATATTTCTCATAATAATTGGAAAATTCAAATAATTGGAAAATTCAAATACACTTTCCAATATTTGCCACCCTCAAGGGGACAGTGATGTCACAGGACCATTTCCAGAATTGGAAATCAGTTGGCGTTCCTGAAGCAGAATAGTATACCATGGGCTGATTTGACTGAATGATGTAATTGATCAGAAAAGAAGGAAGGAATAACCAGGTCCAATAGGATCACCTTCGTCTGGACACAGAGAACCAAACTTACAAATTAAAAAGACTAGAATCATCCCTCCCTGGTGACAGTTAGCATCCCAGAAGAATGGCAGGCACAGTGTAGCATGTGGGCCTTTCCCTCACTTCCAAGGAGAAGTCTCCCTGTTGACTGCTCAGCACCGAAAGTATATCAGGGGAAAGCAGGGGGCTGGGCGATTCACCCCAGGCCTGGAGTACCTGCCTGCAATGGCCTAGTAGGTTCTTGCCTTTGACACTCAACAGGGTCTGAACAGTAATTGGATGCAGCCCAATATTTTCTTCCACAGGAACATAATTACTAAATACATAGAATAAATCCCTGACCCAAACGTCAGATCTCAGGGAAAATCTAAGTTAATTGTCTTTTTCTGATCCTCTAAATAGCATTGCATATCGCCCCCTTAAAAAAAAAAAATCAGGGGCATCTGGGTGGCTCAGTTGGTTATTAAACATCCGACTCTTGATCTTAGCTCAGGTCTTGATCTCAGGGTTGTGAGTTCAACCCCTGTGTTGGGCTCCACATTGGGCTGGGAGCCTACTTAAGAAAAAAAAAGTCTTACCTATTTTGAGGTCACCTTGTTGCTAAACTACTGGGCATCAGCTATATATTCACCATGTGGACCTGGGAGCTAGAGGAAAACAATCTGGGGAGGGTAGAGGGTAGCAAATGAAACAGACACATGGAGGTCAGAGGCCAAGGATAGAGAAAAGCTGTGACAGTGGGAGTCCCTAGTTCTGGTGCTATTGGTAACTGTCCTCCATCCTGCCACTGGGTGCCATGAGGTACCCCCAAGATCTTCACTATAAATCCCCATTCTTACTAAAGCTGGTCTTCTGATACTTGCTGCCCAAGGATTCCCATGGTATGTCTCCACCTGGACTATGAGCTCTGGGAACGGGGGGTGGTGTGGGGCGGTCCCATTCACACTTGTATGCCAAACAAATGGATATGCAATGAAGACCAAACATCTGAGAATCCTCAGAAGACATGTAAAATAGGAGGGTTTTTTGAGAGAGTCTGGGAATGGAAGTCAAATCCTGTGTAATCATTTTGTTTCTACTACTACACAACTGTGACCATAGACAATTTACTGAACCTCTCAGGGCCTCTATTTTGTTCTAGAGAGACCGTAACAAACATAACACAAGGGAACAGAACAGAACATAAAACATAACATTAAGTGGTTGGCAAACATTAGAAAGACACTTTTATTATCTCCCCTGTGTTCCCCATATTTTGTAAACTTTTATCTGTAACAAACTGCATATGTAAACTCATTTTCCCATAAGATAACCACTGTTACCACACTTAGGAAATATCATTCCAGTAAAAGCTAAAAACAAACACACACACACACACACACACACAAAACAAACCCTTGGCATTTCTGTTATGCTGTGCCCTCCTCCCCCAGATAAATGATGCAGTTTCTGTTAGACTTCCTGACAGACTGAAAAGAACTTCAGGACTCCCATTACCACACCTAAGGACCGGAGCCCTCCAGACATCCTGGGTGGAAAACATTTCACTTGATGACTGGTAAACTCTAAAATTTAATTATTCTGATAACTTAACAGATGCCTGCAAATCAGCGCAAAGATAGGACCTAAAGGAAGCTGGCTGTACATCCATGAGAAAGCGGAAAACTGGGATGCTTTTGGTTCTCAGCAGTGTGGAGAGCTTTCGAAGACACGGCCATTGTTGTGCAGGGAACATGTGCAGGCCACCAAACTACACTCTTGTCTTCATCTGATATCTATCACATTTACTGCATGACTCCTGAGTGCATACTAAGTACTTTTTTTTTTTAAGATTTTGTTTTTAAGTGATCTCTACATCCAACATGGGATTCGGATTTACAATGCCGAGATCAAGTGTCACACGCTCTACTGACTGAGCCAGCCAGATGTCCCTTGGTACTTTTCATCTATTGTCTCAATTACCCTCCCCCGCCCACCAGAGCCTTGTATGGCAGGCACTAATGAGGTACTAATATGTCATCACTCCCATTTTTCAGGCAAGGGAATTGAGGCGCTAAGGGTAGAGCTAGGATGACACTCAGATCACCTGATGCCAACCCTGAGTGTCTAACCATTATGCAACACTCTTCCTCAGCATCCCCACAGGCCATGAGGTGACTCTGTTGGAAATCCTCAGGGCGTCGGTATTAGATTCCTCGGGTCACCGCCGTAATTACCACAGCCCTGAAAAGTATGCTTCCACGGTGCAGAAGACGAATTCAAAACTGAAGTGTCTGTGGGGTTGGCTCCCTCTGGAGGCTCTGTCCCCTGGCCCCGGGTGGCTGCTGCTGATCCTCTGTGTTCCTCTGCCTGTAGTTCCAGTCTCTGCCCTCCTCCTTCAAGTTCACGTGTGACTCTGCATCTCTGTGTCTCTGCCTCTTATAAGGACCCTGTCATTGGATTTCGGGCCCAGCTAATCCAGGACCATCTCATCATGGGATCCTTACCTCCGTGACATCTACAAAGACCCTTTTGCCGAATAAGGTCACGTTCACAGGTACTGGGATTAAGGACTCAGACACATCTCAGACACAACCCCCTGTAGCTTCTAATGACATCCACCCTCAACTATCCCATGAGTCTTATTTTCCCCAAAACCCCACAGCTCTCCACCGGGAGGATGGTGGTAACCCTTACATCCCCAAACGTAGTCTATGTAAAATCTGTTACATGGACGTTATCAATTTTTTTAAAGATATTTATTTATTTATTTATTTATTTATTTATTAGACAGAGAGAGAGAGAGCACGAGCAGAGGGAGAGGGAGAGGGAGAAGCAGAGGGAGAGGGAGAAGCAGGCTTCCCACTGAGCAGGAGCCTGATGCGGGGCTCGATCCCAGGACCCTGGGATCATGATCTGAGCTGAAGGCAGATTCTTAACCAACTGAGCCACCCAGGTGACCGTTATCAATTTCTTTTTAAAAGAAAAAGGAAAACAGGAATGGATAGACTATTACAGGATGGCAGAGGACAGAACTGTTTCTTCAATTAACAATTCCTTAGAACTCTTGTGGGCCAAGCGCTGTACCAGGTGCCAGTGCAAAAACAGAGATACAGTGCCTTCCCTAGGGAGCCTGTGGTTCGGCTCAGGGAGACAAGGACGCAGGGGACAATCGCAGTCGATAAGACAAGTGCCATCAGGTGCACACAAAAGGCCTGTGGGGTCACAGAGAAAGGAGCCCTAATGCTCCCCGGGGTCAGGGAGAGGCTTCCACAGAGTAGGTGACATTTGAGCTGGGTCCTGAAAGATGAGTGGGAGCATGCCCAGGCAGGGAGGAGCCCAGGAAGGGCATTTCAGGCAAAGGACAGAGCCTGAGCCGAGCTCCAGATGCTGGAAGATGCTGACAAGTGCAGCGAATAAGGAGCCCTTCATTATTTGGACCTCATTTCCATCCTGTCAGTCTCTGTGCAAAACCTTCACCGACTTCTCATTATTTAAGACCTACAACCCCAAGCCTTCATTTTTGAAGCCCGACTCTCAATTCTCCAGCTCAAATCACTTCTTCCCAGCACAAAGCTTGCACTTGCAGCCCTCCTGTTCCCTGTCTTGTCTGTCCCTGCCATGGAGCCACACTCCTGCCCGAAGGCTCCTGCTGACACAGCCACATGGGGGACCCTCCCCCAAGATCCCTCAGGCTCTTCTTCGTGGGGAAGCCCCTCCCTTGCCAAACTTCCATAAACCACCTTCAGCTATTTACAGCTAAAGGCTCTTTTTCAGGCCCAAAACATTGGCCTTCATGCATTGAGGTGTATCCAGAGGGTGGTGACATAGTAACTTTCCAAGGAGCCTCATGTAGGCCATGGTCAACCCCAGGAAGCCAAAGAATATGTTTGTCTTTGAGATGAATGACAAGGAGAAAGGCGGTGGAGATGGCATAAAGAGGACACGGGTCTGGGGTGCCTGGGCGACTCAGTGGATTGAGCATCCAATTCTTGATTTTGGTTCAGGGTCTTGATCTCAGGGTTGTGAGTTCAAGCCCCATATTGGTTTCTGAGCTGGGCACGGAGCCTTCTTTTAAAAAAAGGGGGGGTGGGGGGGGACACAGATCTGCCATTCCTTATCCACATTTCTAAAATAGAAGAAGCTACCCAAACCAGGAGTTAATTCCTAACCCACTGAGCGTCAGGGGCTGACCCGCACTGATGTGAGCCTATGAATAGCCTTTATCTCATTCAGCGTGCAATCGGCCCCTTTGGCTGCGGATTTAATAAGATGCTTGATTACACAATGCTGTTAGACTCTCCGCGCGGGGTGTTAGGTAATATTCTGTGTCCTAAAACCCATCTGACCCCGAGGATTTTGGAGGTGGCACTGTGGAACTATGGTTGCTACGATCCTGCCCCAGGTGTTTTTAATGACCGTGTTCCCCAGGGCTGCATTTATTCTTAGCTTGAGCTCATTTGAGGGCTCCGCCTGGTTCTAGTCGCTGAAAAATATCTATGTCCGGGCAGGTAAAATGACCAGCCTGGGGCAAAGGAACCGAGCCGGGTCAGCTGGAGAGGAGAGCTTAGCCTGTGGCCTGATTCCTCCCCTTTCCTGGGTCTCAGCCTCATCCGCCAGGACCAGGGGCCACAGATCAGCAAGGACGCATCACAACCAGTGCAGACTGAATCACAGGGAAGACAAGCCGTAGGACTGGAAACCTCCACCTTCTGGCCCTGCTCGCATCCCTGCCAGACTCCATGGGTCTGCACGTACTCTCACAGCCTCTTTAGAACTATGGAAACCTCTGAAGCTCGAACACTTGGGTAAGGCCTCCAGACATCACGGATCCCCTTCGACCATTGAAGCCACCCCTTACAGACACATATGCACGCAAGCAGAACAGCATGGGTCTGTAGGCCTGTGTCCCAATTCTTCTCCCTGCTAGATATATGAATTGGAGCAACCTTACTCATTCTCTCTTGCATCATCATTTAAAGGGTCATAATGATAATAATTGCCTCTGACTGTGCTTTCCAGGGTCAGATCATAGAATAGATAGGATGGCCCCTAGAAGCAGTAAAATGATATAAAAATGTCATCCCTGTTTTTATTATTTTTAAGGTCTAAATATTACTTACAGGATACTACTGATTTGTTAAGACAACAGGTCCCAAATGTATTATCATGATAGCATAATGTTTCTGAAGATGGTCTGCTGTTAAAACTGAACAATGATGGGGCGCCTGGGTGGCTCAGTCGGTTAAGCATCTGCCTTCGGCTCAGGTCATGATCCTGGGGTCCTGGGATCCAGCCCCGCATCAGGCTCCCTGCTCAGTGGGAAGTCTGTGTCTCCCTCTCTCTCCCTCTGCCCCTCTGCCCTGCCTCTGCACTCTTTCTCCCTCTATCTCAAGTAAATAAATAAAATCCTTTAAAAAAAAAAGAATAATGACAATCTTTCTTACTCTCCAGGAATATAAAGCTCAATTGGCAACAGAATTTTATCAATACGACATTTAGCCATCAATTAGATTTTTCTTAGCCATCAGCTAGATTTTCTTAGGTCCAATTCCACCTATCCTCACAGTCATGAGTCAGATGAGACCTGATTTAAAACTACTAAGTATTTCATTTTGTCCTGAAAGAATTACTCTTTGCAGCCATTTCACAAAGAACATCTTGCCAGAAATTATGCCTAGTGCTATGGACACACAGATGAATGGGGCACCATTTCCATATTCTAGAAGCTGAGTGGTGGGAAAGAGTTGCTGTGAAAGTAGATGGGTTAATAAGCAGTTGCAATAAAATAAAAATAAAAATAAAATCAGAGAAACTGACACCTGTGCGTAAAGGTCTTTCCTGGGCACAAAGGAGGAGTCAGGTGTTGTCCGATTCTTGCAGAGAGAGGGTGGATTCAGGAAATGTTTCATGGAGAAAATGACACCCAGGCCAAGACTTAGAAAACACTGAGTAATACAATATTTCCCTATTTCCTGGACTCTCTACGGGGAGGGCTAGTTCTTGGATTTACCAAACGGCTTACCAAACGGCGGGTTCTTTAACAGGATTCCAACTCCATATTTCACTTTGAGCTGAGATCAAGAGTCAGATGCTCAACCAACTGAGCCACCCAGGTGCCCTGTACTTCACTTTGAAATTCAAGATTTGCTGAGTAGAAATCCCATTACCAGAGAGCCTCACAGTCTGAGCTCCAGCCAGACTGTAACAGAGAGAGGACGGGGAAAGATTAATTAAGGCAGTTGGGTTTGAAAGAACAAATGAATCTGACATACCAACATGACAAATGTGTATGAGTCCAACACTAATTAGCAATAAAAAAATACTTATCTTCTAAATACACAAAGCACATATTTTCAGTGACAACTCATTCTACTCTTAATCCTCACATAAACATGTAGGTCAAAGAATGCTTGGGTCAAATTGGTGCCTTTCTTTCTCCGTATCCACATGGGTTTTGCTAACTAGCCCACACGTGAAGGGAAGTGAGTCCGAATGGGCCCATTGGGGGAAAATGCTCATTTGCAAACAGGCAGATGAACCCTGAGGACCGACTCTCCACTCATAAAGCTATCTGTAAATGCGCAAAAAATTCAAAGGCAAATTAGTATTTATATACCTACTCCTTTGCATTTTTGCCCTTTCCATTTTAAGGTGGAATGGTTTATTTGATCCCTTTTTTAAAGACCAAAGACTTTTACTCAGTCTGGATTGAACAAAACAGGCCTGCTTCCAGGGAGAGTGTCGAGAGAGCCCCAACTCTGGGTCTACCGAACCAGGTCACAAATTAATTCATTATTCAGGGACTCCCCTCTGCGTTGAGTACTGGCAGGCGATGCATGCTGGTCCTTCCTCAGGGAGACCTTCCCTTACCACATGATCAAAAAGAACAACCCCCCACATGCGTTCTTTGCCCTTATCCTGCTTGATTTTTCTTCATCACATTTTTCACTGTGTAACTTTATAGTATAAATACATTTTTTAAAATTTGATCTTCTCCACTACTATGAAAGCTCCATGTGACAGAGACTCTGAGAGTTTTATTTAATTCTGCAAATCCAGCACATAGACTAATGCTTGGCATGTAGTAGATGCTCAGTAAGCACTTGTAAAATGAGGGAATGGACGCATGAATGGATGAATGGATGAGTCAATGGATGAATGGATGAGTCAATGAATGAATGAATGACCAGCCCAACAGCCACGGGCCCTCTGGGATTCAAGTCTTTCTGTTTGCAGCTGGCTGTGAACTCAAGACACACTGTTTAAAGATGAATCTGGGTCAATCCCAGGCCTTGATACTTGATATCAAGGTCCTTGGTATCAAGAACCAAGTATCCAGGGGCACCTGGGTGGCTCAGTGGGTTAAAGCCTCTGCCTTCGGCTCAGGTCATGATCCCAGGGTCCTGGGATCGAGCCCTGCATCGGGCTCTCTGCTCAGCAGGGAGCCTGCTTCCCCCTCTCTCTCTGCCTGACTCTGCCTACTTGTGATCTCTCTCTGTCAAATAAAGAAATAAAATCTTAAAAAAAAAAAAAAAAAAAAGAACCAAGTATCCAACACACCAAGAAGTGTTTCGGGGAGAAGCCACCCTTCACTGTGTGGGGCAGTACTCGCCCATGGCTAGAGCTTCGGATAAACGTAAGAAAAATTGAGTCTGAGACTCTCGGAGAGGCTTGGAAGAGAAAGCCCTATAATACAGAGGAGGGAGGAGGAGGTTCTGGGGGTAGGGATGATTCAGCAAGCCTGGTCAGGACATGATTTTCAACTTTCCACCCACACACCCTTTGGGTTGGTTAGAGAACTCTTGCTAAATCCCAATGACCTGTGCCTACAGTTTGATTATTGTTCTCTTTCTCTTTCTTCTCCTCCTACTGCCTCCTTGTTACGCTGTCATCTACACTGTTTCTGGGATGCCTGTGACTGTGAGGGACAGTTGGTCGACTGGAGCCGAACACCGACTCCTGTAAACTCTGCGGTTGACTTCTGTGGGTTACATTCTCAGTGTCATTTCCCTCTCCCTTTCCTATAGGCCCTGGGTCTGGGCTGGACACTAAAGGTGAGGTTTGTGATACAGGGTAAGCCAAGCCAATCAGCCTAAGCCCTCCTCCGGGCCACACAGATGATGGGTTCAGGACCATGAGCTTCAAGGAGACATTGCTGAGGATTTGGGGACACGAAGTCTCCCAGGTCGAGGGACACCCTTTGTCAACAAATGTGAAGAGGGAGGTAGCCTAGGAGTCACGGGCCACCATCTTATGACCCTGAGGTGAGCCAGCCTTGAAAGAAAGAATAACCACAAAGGACACGTGGGAGAGAAAGAAATAAACAGGACCTTTGGTGACATTACCGAGCTAAAGGAAGCTTGCTGAGCTCCGGGTTTTTCTGTAGGTGCGAGTCAATATATTCCATTTATTATTTAAGTCAGCTTGAGCTGCTGTTGAAACTGATAACTGTCTAATCATACATTGCTTCTGATTCTTTTTCCCAATCGAAGGTGAATTGGGGAAATTTGTCTTGAAAAGTGACTGAAGGGAAGATAAATGTTGTTCTGTTTCCCCAGCTTTTATTATAAATAAACTATTTGGTTTTATGACTTGCTTGGAATGAAATCCTGTACACTTGCATATTTTGGGACCAGAAAGAGATCTGGAACTGAGAAACGGAAATGCCTCACTCATAAACTGACAATCAGATGTCTTATGCCAAAATATTCTTCAGCACTAACTGGAACTTATTAAATATTTGAAAAATGGCTATCTAGAGAAGTTAAATGTGTCAGGGATAAAAACAGCATGTATATATACTCTTTCCTTATACTGGTTGAAATGTTCTAATTGGTTGAGACGTGTGGAATGTTTGAGATGGAAGAGACACTAAGCAATATGGTACCGCAGTTAAGAATAAAGCTGATTTGCTCAAGGTCAATCTTGGGCAAGTTAGTTAACCTCATTTTAGTAGGTATTATTGATGGCCTACCCGACATTCATGTCCCTAATTCCACTTTCCTGACACACTCCTGATTTTGTTCTCCTTCATGCAGCCAGTGTCACTCAGGGGAGACTAACTACAACTTCTCTAGCTCTGGATGTGGGTCTGGATTCATTGGAACCAATCAAAATGGTTTTATCCTGCTCTTCAGTTCATGATGTATGATACAGACCAGACCAATAAGACCCAAGGGGATTGGCAGGGAGTCTGGGTGGCTCCGTCGGTTAAACGTCTGCCTTCCGCTCAGGTCATGATCCCAGAGTCCTGGGATTGAGCCCGGCATCAGGCTCCCTGCTGAGCAGGGAGTCTGCTTCTCCCTCTGCCCCTCAACATGCTCATGCTTACTCGCTCACTCACTCTCTCTCAAATAAATAAATAAATAAAATCTTAAAAAAAAAAAAAAAAAGACACAAGGGGATTGGCCCAGAGCAAGACGATTTCCAGAAGCAATTCCCTCCCGTAGGCAGAAAGCAAGAAGCTCTGACTGCTGTTGACAACCAAACTTCAGCCCTGAGATGACTCAGCCCTAGAATTAAGTCCATATTGCTAATGGCAGAGCAGAGAGATAGAAAGAACTTGGGTCAGGGTGCCTGGGTATCTTAATCAGTTAAGCATCTGACTCTTGATTTCAGCTGAGGTCATGCTCTCAAGGTCATGAGATTGAGCTCTGCATCAGGCTCCACACTAAGCATGGAGCCTCCTTGGGGTTTTCTCTCTCCAACTCCCTCTGCCGCTCCCCCCAGCTCTCCTAAAGACAAAACAAAACAAAAAGCAAACAAACAAAAATGAAAGAAAAAACTTGGGTCTTTGAAGTCATTCCTATGGGCTTAAGACCAATCAACTCTAAAGCCCATCCTGCCCTTGGACTTCCTGTGAGCTGTGTGAGTCAATAGAGTTCTTACTGCTTGAGCCACTTTGAGTTGAGTTTGTCATTACTTGCAGCCAAAAGCATACTCACTGCTGATCCCATTAAACCCCATCTAGGAATACAGGGGGATAGAGGGATATTGGGAGGAATAAATCTGATAGTTCACACAAAGTGCTTAGCATATGTCTGGATCATATAAGTGCTCAATCAATGGTCACTACTATTATCTATCCTCTCTCTTTTTCTTTAAGGATTTTATTTATTTAACTGAGAGAGAGCATGAGCAGGGGGAGGGGCAAAGGGTGAGAGAGAAGCAGACTTCCCTGATGAGCAGGAAGCCTGAGGCAGGGCTCAATCCCAGGACCCCAGGATCATGACCTCAGCTGAACGAAGGCAGCTTCTTAACCAGCTGAGCCACCTGGGCACCTGCTACTCCTTTTTCAAAGAGTTTTCTGGACCATTCTAAAGCCCAGGCACATTCCTAGACCTAGCCCCTTTGGGAGTAATAGGGCTTCCTAATGCTTCCACTTCCATATACTGTCACTCACCCTCCAAAGGAGCTAGACCCATCTAGGAAAACTATATAGAAAAGTCAGCTCAGACTGACAATGTCCTGAACAATCCAGAAACACACTTAGCAGGGAAGGGAGATCCCAGTGCACCTGCAGAAGGCCCAGGAACAATCATGCTGATCTCTGGGCCCAATTCTTCTGTCTGGCAAGACGCTTAGGTGCCCTCAGCTCACTGACATTAGAGCCACAAAAGCCAGCTCTGTTCACTATAGTGGTGTCAGAAAGCAGGTCATCTTTTCTCCCTGTCCTGGGCCCCTTTCCTTGACTGGTGGGATGCTGTTCTTATCTTCCTACCGGTTCCCAACACACCCTAACATTTGGCACTTCTCCACTTCCCCATGTCCCTCAGCTGCTCACACCCTGCTTTCTGGAAGCGACCTAATAAGTTCCATCTCAGTGAGCTGCAAATGATGAATCAGGAGGACAGTGCAAGAAATTAATTGTGTGCTCTGGCACCATGCACGAGAAGACACCTCCACACGTCATCCAGCTTTTCTTGCATGTCTCTGGTGGGGAGATGCAGCCAGACATAGTCACCAGTACAAGATTATGGTGGGAATCATGCCAGTCTCCTGGCATATGAAGATATCTTAATTTCCACCAGTAGGACTCATTCCCAACTCTTGGCATTTTGAGCCTCCTGATTACCCTGGGAACAGGAAGTCTCCCTAGAAGCATTACCCACTATGCTGACTCAGCTCATACCTTGGGAACCATCAGAAATAAAACGTGCATGATAGAGCTATTTCGAGAGCTAGCTGAGATCATGCATGGAAGGAGAAACCAGAATGTCTCACGGAAGGCTGCCCAAGGCCATGTTCATCATTCCATCCCTACCTCCACTGGGGAGTTCTCCTGGGTTCCCCTTGCTCTGCAGAGAAAGGCAGCCCTGCCCATCCAGTCACCCAGGTCACTTCTGCCTCTTTGCTATCGCTTCCTCATCCATACCCATTAATCATAACTGTAGTGACAATGACACAGTTAAGCAATGTTGAGCATGGGGCCAGCACAGGCTCTAGCATTAGGCAGACCAGGAACTAAACCCCAGCTCCACCAATTAGAAGTGGCATGACCCCAGGGGCGCCTGGGTGGCTCAGTGTGTTGAGCATTCAACTCTTGGTTTCGGCTCATGTCATGATCTCACAGGTCATCAACTCGAGCCCCATGTGGGGCTCCACACTCAGTGGGGAGTCTGCTTGAGATTAATCTCATTTTGCAGACAAGGAAACTGAGGAAACCAGGCAGTACATGACCCACTGACAATCTTACAGCCTATAAAAGACAGAGCAGGGATTTCCAGGCACAGGAACAACATTTTGTTTACAACATTTGTGGAACCCAGTCAAGATGAAAATGTAGGGACCCCTTACTCAAAAATGACCAAGAATTTCAAAATACAGCAGCAGAGGAGCAAACCAAACTCGGGGCCCTTTGAAGTCTGACCCCATTCTAGTCTCCCAGTGGTCCAGTCCTGTTGATTCAAACTTCTGATGGATTCTGTCCTTTCTTTCACTCCCATTGCTCTGGTTCCAGCTCTCAACAGGTCACACTGCCAACTGCTTTTTCTGGGTCTCAGTCTTGTCCCTGACAACCCATCAACCCATCAGATAATTCTGTTATCAGAATTATCTTCCCCAGAAAACAGCTCTAATTATGCCCTCCTCTTTAGATGTGATCCCATCGCTACCCCTTGCTTAAGAGCATAAAATCCAAGTCCCTTAGGGCAGCATTCAAGACCCTTGACAATACGACCTTTGTCCACCATCTCCACCACACATTCTTCAGACCTGCCATTCCAGGTCTTTCCCAATCCTTACACAACCCCGCACTTGCCTCCTTTGGGATTCTTGCTGGAGCTGGTTTGCTCTCCACCAAGAATACCCTGCAGTTATCTTTGCCTATTATAATCTCACCACCTTTGGAAGACCAGCTCACATGCTCCCTCCACCTCAGAATCTTGTCTGACCTTCCCAGTTGGAATCAATTTCTCCTTCCCCTGGCTCCTGCTGAATGGGCTTTACACTAGTTATCACAATCCACCTTGCGTTAGGGCTGGTGTGATGTGTCCTAAGCAGACTTGGATTCATATGGTAGCGTGGGCCTTTCTGGCCAGGGGAAACGAGCAAGTTACTCCGTGGCTCTAAGTAGGAGTAATCCGGATTCAATATGATGATACAGTCAGAGTATTGTCCAAGGGATATACCACAAAAGTCCTTATTGTCTCCAGGCCCTTAGGAGGAATGACTCCTAACTCATCCCCCTCAGTGCCTTGCACAAGGTCTCGCCACAGTCACTACCTAAGACTAGTTTCCCCGATGAACTAACCTACCCATAAGCTTTCCAGAAGCCCACCCTACTCATACCCTCCCGTAATGCTTTCCATGCCCACACCAGCAAAAACCTATGCAGGCCACCTGTTCTAAATAAAATCCTTATCTAGTGCCATTAATTAATACTTGTGTTTTGTTTTTAACATGGGGGCTGGTTTCTATTAGCATCCACAGACCTTTAAAAACGAGAGCATTTTTAATAACCAAGAGTCATGCCTTGGGGCCATTCTGCCTTAGGCAATCCAAATTTAAAAAAAAAAAAAAAGAGTTATTCCCATGCAAGTTTCTGTATCTCTTCTCCAGCTAAATGATACTGGCTCTTAAAATCTGGAGGCAGAAAGCTGGGCTGGTTTAAGTCAACTGGGCAGCCTCACCAACACAAATAAAGAAAGCTTTCTTTCCCCGGGTGAATGGTATCAGCCCCTCCCGGCGAGGCAAGGATCCCAGTGCGGGAGGGCATTCCCCGAAGGCAAAGCCTCAGGGTGCTATTTTGAACAGGTCTTCTAGAGGTTGATTGTGGTCTTGAGGTCGCTGGAGGTTTATGCTTACTCTGAAAGGCGATCTACCCCCCAGCGAATGCCAGGTGTCTGTGGCCTAGCTTCCCCCCGCTGCCCAGAACCGGGAAGGGGGTGCTGGTGGTTAAGTGGCTATAGGAAAGCCAGCTCTAAGACTCTTAATTGCTCCGTTAAATAACACAGTACAACTGGCTTTGGTAACACGATCTGCTTTGTTGGGTTTGTTCATGACAAACAGAAATGTGGGTTTGGTCGCCTGAAAGTTACCTATTTTTAGGCCCCGTGATTGGGAATCATTCAGCGGGAGTTGGAGGGAAGGGGGGAGAAAGGGGACACTGGGCGGGGTCTAAACTCCACCCCTGGGGGCACGCGGGTGACGGCTAGGCCCAGTGAAGACCTTTCAATACCCGAACACGCCTGATGGTCTAGGGTGTTAGGATCTTACTAACCCATGCTAAACCCACCCGTTTCCCCCTGGGAAGTGGTGGGACTGACCTAAGATTAAATCGGGGACCCTAATGAAAATGTCACCTGAAGTGTCGTGAGGAAAAATCACAATGTGTGATTTTTAATATTCAGAGACGCTTGTCCTTTCACCAAACAGGAAGGTGGCTTTGCCTTCCCCTGGCCCCAAGCCGCTGGGTTTCTAAGCTCTTTTGTATCTGGGAACATTCTGTGTGAGGCCTTGGCAGCACAGGGCCTGGCCTCAGTGTGAGAACCGGAGAGGCCCAGCAAACGGACTTCCCGAAAAAGAGAAACAAAGAGGGCTGAGGCCTGCTTGCCGCGGCTGGGCTTTCTGGGACCCTGGAGGTGTCTGCGGTCAGCGGGGAAGGGCTAGATACCGTCAGACCCCGGAGGATGAGTGTCCCAGGGCTGCTGTCACCAAGTACAAAAGGCCGGTGCTCTGAAACACAGAAATGCGCTGTCTCAAAGCGCCGCAGACCGAAAGTCCACGCTCTTTCTGAAGGCTCCAAGGGAGAACCCGTTCCACGCCTTTCTCTTGGCTTCTGGTGTTGCCGGCCATGCTTGGCACCCCTGGGCTTGGAGATACAACACCCCACTGTCTGCTGTCTTCCCATGGCATTCTCCCTGTGGGTCTTCACCTTGTGCCCTCAGTGTATGCCTGCATTTCTTCTCCTTTTCTCCTTCTCCTCCTCCTCCTCCTCCTTCTTCTTTTTAAGATTTCATTTATTCATTTGAGAGAGAAGAGTGAACTGAAGGGAGAGAGAGATCTGAAGCAGGTTCAGCACTGAGCACAAGGCCCGACACGGGACTCGATCCCAGGACCGCGAGATCAGGACCTGAGTCGAAACCAAGAGTCAGACACTCAGCTGACTGAGCCACCCCGGGGCCCCTCCTTTGCTTACAAGGACACCACCAGTCACACTGAATCAGGGGCCCAGCCGTCTCAAGCAATGACTTCATCGACCTCTGTGATAACCCCATTTCCAAATAAGGCCTCCTTCTGAGGGACTGGAGGTGAGGACTTGGTCTCAGTCAGCTCGGCTGCCGTAACGAAGTACCACAGACTGGGGAGCTGAAACAACAGATGTTTATTTCTCACAGTCTGGGGGCTCGGAAGCCCGATAGCGGGGTGCCAGCTGACTCAGCTTCTGGTGAGGGATCTCTTCCTGGCAAGCAGACAGCTACCCTCTTGCTGTGTCCTCCTCGTATGGTGGAGAGACAACTGGAGAGAGCTCTCTACTATTTCTTCTTATAAAGGCACCAATCCCGTTATGAAGGTGCCCACCCTCATGACCTCACCTCCAAACCCTAATCACCTCCAAGCATAATCACAGCTGGAGGTAGGACTTCAACATAGGAGGTCTGAGGGGATACACACACTCAGTCCATAAGAGACTTCAGCTGGTCTTTTAGGGGATTGCACCCACTGGTACAACCACAGGGGTCACCAGGGACAGAGGTGTGAGTTCTCCAAGCCAAATCCTCTCGTGGGAGGAGTCACAACCCCTAACACAGGAATTGACACCCCCAAATTAGTCCTTTACTGACCAGCCATTTGACTTTTCTCAGAGGAATGCCAGCCAGCTCAGGCAGGACTCCTGGAAGCTGGCACAATCCCCTTGATTGGAAACGGCCCTGATGGGACACAGCCTGGCTGGCACTCAGGCTGCTTTCTCTCCTCGGTTTAGCCGGAATTACCCTTTGCCCAGCTCGCACTGTCCACACGAGGACTGCCTATTGACGGGATGCCCTACAAATGCCCATCTTGGAATGCCACTCCCCGCCACTGTCCTGACCCCAGATCACATGATGGGGAGCTGAAGGCCTTCCCAAAGGACAGGCACTCTTGGACTGGCTGTGCTCTCCTGCCCCTCCTCTGCACCCTCCACCACCACCAGCAGGCATTTAAGTAGGCGCATCTTTGTTTGAAAACACTGTGCTCACCACTATTAATAATACATCGAGAGCTAGCGTGTCTCCAAGGAGCTCCAAGTGCTTCACAGGCATTATCTAATTAGCCCTCACCCAAAGTCCTGCTCCAGCAAAACCAGCGGGGGAACCACTGGCTGAATCAGAGGTGGGAAAGGACAGAGGCATCATCAGGATGCTCTGTGAGGGCATGAAGCACCCATCCAGCAGGTGGAGTGACCCCACTTCCACTGAACAGGCTATTGTAAGACTCACCCCTTGCCCCTCTCAGGGTTGGGAAGCTGGGTCAGAAAAGGATTTGCAAAAGCCCAGAAGAGCGTTCCTTTGCTCCTTGTTCAGGTAAGTCACCACCCCGGAGTATACCCCATATGCCGGCTGAGGTTCCCCTATGAACACCCTGATCTCATGCACACTCACCTACCTCCAGCTTTCCTTGATGGGGCCACCAAAGTGGGGAGGGGTCCCTAGAGGGGAACAGCCTGTGTGGTCTCCATAGGGCACCTGTCTTCCCAACCCACACACTGCCTCCAGGTCTGTAGTACCTAGGATAGCCAGAGTGCTCACTGCTAAGCGAGGTTAAGCCCTTGCCTCCTCCTGGGAGAGCCAAAGAGGCCACAGGCACATACGCATCTCACACATCCAATTAACTGATTTCCCCTCAGCACCTGGCTCTGTGCCTTGTTCCCACCTTGAAAGTATTCTATGCATATGTGGGGATATAGAATGGGAATATTAATTCCTTTATCCTCCCAAAAATCCTCTGTGGAAGATGGGGCTGGAATTTCCATCTGTGCTTTTCAAATCAGCAAATGAGGCTGAATGGACTGGTTGATTTGCCCACGTTCGTGCAACTTATAGGGGGCAAAGCCCCAAATGGGACCCAGATCTTTGGATTTTCAGGAAGGAATATTTGCCATAGGACCATGTCCTAGCCTACCTGCTCCCCTTGAGTCGTTCAGAAAGTTCATGTTATGAAAACCCTTAGGAAATAAAAACTACCTATCATGGATGAGGAAATAGTCCACTGTCACAGGTGTGAAAAGAAACCACAAATGAGACAGAGGAACATTTTTCCCCCTGGAGACTATTTGAAAAACCAGGACCATTCCCATCATCCTTCTACGTTTTCGGAGAGCGCAGTGAGGTCAGAGTGATGAGCAGAGGTCAAAGTCAGAGTCAGCAATTGCCTTCCCAAGCTCATTCCAGAAGTGACAAGAGCTTATATTAAGGTTTTATATAGGTAAAAGGAGTCAAAGAAGAGTTAAAATAACTCTTAGGGAACTCACGCCAGTCACAAATATACAATGCATCTTCACACATATTCTTTCATTGAATGCATAAAACCCTGCATAATAAATACTGTTATCCCTGTTTTTACAGTTGAGAAAACAGACACTCCGAGACTCCTCGCCTAGAGACACAGAGCTAGTAAATTTCAGTCATACTCCAGCCTGGAAGTCCTGATTCAAAGCAGGTGCTCTCTCTGGTTCATCGTCATTTTTTTTGGTCATGATTTCAAAAGTATCACCTTGAGTATTTGTTGATGACCTGTTCTTGATGTAGCAGACATCACTGCTATTCACGGACACAGTTCCCCTCTCCTTCCAGGCACTCAGGAGGACCGCGCATTTCTAGCCCCTCAAGGCTAGACTTCACCATTTGGCTTGCTCTTACCAGTGCAATGGGAAGTGGTGCACATCATTGCCAGGTGGAAACATTTGACTCCTGGTGTCTTCTCCCCCTGCCCCAGCCTCCTTCCTCTGCCCCAGCAATAGAGAAAGCACTCGATTTACCTGGGCCCAGGAGTGACCACCATGAGCAGAGCCCTCCTGCTGACCTGCATCAAACATGAGCAAGAAATGGGGCACCTGGGTGGCTCAATCCAGTTAAGCCTCTGCTTTCAGCTCAGGTCATAATCTCAGGGTCCTGGGATTGAGCCTCACATCGGGCTCCTTGTTCAATGGGGAGCCTCCTTCTCCCTCTCCCTCTCCCTCTGCCAGCTGCTCCCCCTGCTTGTGCTCTCTCTCTCTCAAATAAATAAATAAAATCTTTAAAAAATATGTATAAACATAAGCAAGAAAAGTCTTGATTTTCTTAAACCACCAACATGTTAGGCTTGCTTATTATAGTGGCAGAACCTATCCCATCCTGACCAGATACACTACCCAGAACTCTCTTTGGAGAATCTGCCCTACTTCAAGCAATCTTGGGTAGAACTGAATCTACCATCAGCTCTCAGGGATAGGCCCCAGTGGCTATGTACCCATCAGTCTAACATCACCCCCTCTGTCGCAGTGACTAGTCAAGTATGGCTAGTAACGCAAGCGCGTGAGAACTGACTCCTCGTGCTTGTTGGGAACTGCTCAGGGATTAGCCACTCAGTGAGAAAGGAGTGACTGTTCAGTGACTAGGAAAGCAGTGCTTTCTCCCCACAATGGACGCAAACCTCCATCACTGCTGACAACCAGTCTCGCCAGTGAAGGAGCACTGCCTGAGGACAAAGAGGAAACCACGGTCACAGGCAAAAGCTGCAAATGAAAGCCAGAAAGAGCAGAAGCCCGCCGTCAGCTCCAGGCCTTTCTGAAATGAGCCCATGAGACCCTCTAATTCTCTAAGCCAGACTGAGACGAGCTCTCAGTTCCTTCAAATTTAAAAACAAGAACAAACACCCTCGCTGATCATTGTCAACAACGCCCTCCCCAGAATAAGAACCCACTGACACACTGGTATGGGGATATGGATACAGATGTATTTCTGTGTTTGGTCCTCTGGCTTTGGGGGGTTTTAAGTTTTTGACATCTGTTGGGTGGCAGATATTTTCTGAGAAAGCCAACAGAATTGAATTTTAGAGTCAGAAAGCATGTTAAAGAACCTATGCTCTACCTGTCTCATTTTATAGAAGAGGGACTGAGGCACGGGAAGGTAAGGCTCTGATATTGGGCAGAGGACACGCTCGGCTTCCTACCGACCTCTGATCCCCTCAGCAGTAAGTCGTCCAGTCTGGGGTCATTCTGGGATCAGAAGGAGATAATGTACGTAGAGCTCCGAGCATACAGGCTGGCATGGGGTTGATAATCAGCAGTTGATGTCTGCTTTTTATCAGGGACTCACATTTTAGTATTTAAGTTGGAGTTGGGGGAGGAAGTAACTGACACTCCCTGTGTCAGTTATTATAGTGAAAAAACTTGCCCAGAGCAGAGGTGGGGAGCCAGACCCTTGAGCTTGACCCGATAACCAACCATGGTCAGGGCAGAGAGTCAGGTGAACCCGGAGCCCTGCGTTGGTGCCTGTGGTTGGCTCAGGAGTGTAGAGGGCGTGCCAAGCACACCCGGTATCAGAGTCACTCCTTCCAAGGACCCGGCACACTGAACTGTGTCCTAAGGAGACGGGAGTTCTGTATGAAGCCGAGAGTGTGTTGCGGCTGAAATCCTGAGAAAAATGGATACTAGCTGCCTAGATGGGCAACCCCACAGCAGGGAACAATGCAGAAGGAAGCAGACTTGGCCCCCCTGGTGGGGACAGCTGTTAGAATGCCAACAGGCTTGTTGGCAGTGACTGTAGGACACCCTGCACATTCTCGGAAATACCTCGTGGAGATTCCAGAGGCTGGAGGTCCTGGAGAATCTGTGAGGACAAGGACTCGTGAGTCGCCAAGGGAAGGAGAGCTCAGGAGAGTAAGTCACTGGAGGAACAAGGACCCCATGTCTACCGAGGGCTGCAGAAACAAAAGCCACAGGGGGCGAGCTCAGTCCGAATTTAGTGAACAGCCCTGGGAATGGCGCTCTCCCTGCACTGGGAAGAGGCAGGACATGGCCCAGAAGAAAAGGAAGAACATGCAGTGGAAGCCCAGGCCACTAAAAGCAACTGTGATCACTTACAGTTTTATTAAAAGCCAGCCCTGGAGAATGCCTTCTGTGTTTGTTGTGAGTTCTGGTGTTCTCCAGTCTTGGATTAAATGAGAGAAAAAAAGTGAGCCACCCTGCCCACTCTGCTCCCGGCACAAAATGAGCATGGAACTGATGGCAAGTGCCTTTCCCTGCTTCTCTCTGGAGTGTCTCATCTGAAAACCAGTTGGATCCCATATATTCCAATGGGTCTTCTGAAAAGTCTAGGCTGTTCCATACAGGAGAGGTTCCGAGATGTACCCGCTCCTTGTTATCTGTGCCATGGCCATGGCGCTTTTATCTCTCATTCTCTTTTATTTGTAAACTGGAGATGATTTGGCCCATCCTGCGTACCTACCTCGTTGGGAGGATTAAGTGAGATCCTGAGAAAGGAGAGAGTTTTACCAGATTCCAAAGGGCTGCAACGCCTCCATTCTTACCATCCCAACGCGACTCCGCGACTCCGAAGGTGACAGACGGAACCGACAGGACTCCTTCCAAGTGAAGCCAAAGATTCCTGGACGCACCCCCTCCAAGAACAAGGCAGCAGCACCCCCACTCCCAAGCATTTTTCTTTTTTTTTTTAAAGAAACAAATTCCTGGGATTTATCTGATTGCCACTTTGCTCAAGCAAATCATTTTTCTCATCTAAATGCAGCAGCAGTAACAGCAACTGTGAAATGACTTACTCTTCTTAACACTTTGCTTTGGGGACAGGAAGAAAATGAGATGAACTCTAAAGGTGTGCTCTATATTTCATTCCAGATTACAGAAAAACCCCAAACACAATAATCCTGTGTGACTGTTTCCAGAGTCAGACGGGCTGGAGGTTGGTGGGGGTGAGGGAGGCGGGGGAGCCAGTGCCCCAGGGCGGCTCAGGAGGCAGTGACCCGCAAGGGGCAGAGGAAGACACATGGGGCCGGGCACGGGTCAGGGTGCTGGTCGCCTGCACCCACCCACCTCCACACATGGACCCCCACTGTCCCTGTTCTCTCTTTCCTCGCAGCTCTGTAAGTCCACTCTCGGGACAGGCTCTAACAGACGCCACTTCTACCTCAGCGTGAATGTAAGATGCCCCACTGCCTCTCTTTATAGGTATTTCTGTATTAGCCCTTATCACTGTTTCACACTTGCCATATAATCTTCAAGCCCCCTAATGTGGGGCATCCTCTGTGCACACGGGCTCTGCCTGCCTCTCCGGCCAGTTCATGGTCCAAATGCACCAGCCCTACGTCCCGATCCCACTCACAGAGCGAGGTGGTGGTGAAGGTGGTGAAGGAAGAGTGTGCATCTTGATCATGGTGATAGTGAGAGACTGCACGGGAGAGGACTCTGGTCCGCTCGCGGCCCGCACACGAGCACGTGTAGAACTGTGAAGACCAAATAGCTTGTGGAGTGTACCAATATCAGTTCCCTTGCGCTCATGTTGGCCTGTCATGAGGCAAGATGCCAACTTTAAGCAGGGAGAGCTGATATGAGCATGGGACCTCCCTGTACCTTTTCCTCACAGCTTCCTGTGAATCTACCTTTATTCCAAAATAAAAAAGGTTAAAGTAAAATGCATCAGGTTTTTTCCCTGCCTTTATCTCTTCTGCTAGAGGATTAGCATTCACATGTAGAGCTTCTAACTCTTCTTCATTCTACAGATCAGCTCATGCCTCATCGCTCCATGAAGTAGGCACTCCGTAATATTTAGTGAATGAGTGAACCCCCGGTCCCTGCTTTTCTGTGATAAAGAAGGAGGCTGTGAATCAATAAGACGACATAATCTTGCAGTTGAAAGAACGCACTTGGAAGCCAGACCACCTGACTGAAACCCTGGTTCTACGCGCTCCTCTAGATGTGTGACTTCCGAGCTTGGTTTCCTCACCTTCTGAGTAGGAATGGTACTGACGCTGTAGGGTTAGTACAAGGATTACATGAATTAATGCACTGTGATACCATAAGAAATATATATTTGATCTTCTCCCCAGTTCCTGACACAGAGCTTCTAAAATCCTCAGAATTTCCTACAAATCAAAACCACAGTAAGCTATCACCTCGCGCCTGTCAGAATGGCTAACATCAAAGACTCAAGAAGTAACAAGTGTTGGTGAGGATGTGGAGAAAAAGGAATCCTCCTTTGGGAGAGGTGGGAATGCAAACTGGTGCAGCCACTGTGGAAAACAGTACGCAGTTTCCGCAAAAAATTAAAAATAGAACTACCCTGTGATCTAGTAATTTCACTACTGGGTACTTACCCAAAGGACACAAAAATGCTAATTTGAAAGGATATATGTTCCCTACATTTATTGCAGCATTATTTACAATAGCCGAATTATGGAAGCAGCCCAAGTGTCCGTGGATAGATAAATGGATAAAGAAGAAGTGGAGTGAAATCTTACCGTTTGAAATAACACGGATGGCTCTAGAGAGTATAATGCTAAGTGAAATAAGTCCATCAGAGAAAGACAAATATCACATGATTTCACACATATACGGAATTTAAGAAACAAGACCAATCAGGATGCTTAGGTAGCTCGATGGATTAAGCATCTGCCTTCGACTCAGGTCATCATCCCAGGGTCCTGGGATCGAGTCCCACATCGGGCTCCTTGTTCAGTGGGGAGCTGCCTTCTCCCTTTCCCTCTACCAGCCACCCCCCCCCGCTTGTGCTCTTTCTCTCTCTCAAATAAATAAATAAAATCTTTAAAAAGAAAGAAAGGAAGAAAAAGAGAAAAGAAAGAAAGAAAGAGAGAAAGAAAGAAGACAAATGAACCAAGGGGAAACAAAGATAAACCAAAAAACAGATTCTTAACTGTAGAGAACAAACTGATGGTTCCCAGAAGGGAGGTGGGGGCAGCGGGGATGGGTGAAACAGGTAAAGGGGATTGAGAGCACACTCGTCATGATGAGCACTGAGTCACACACAGCAGGGCTGAGCCGCTATATTGTACATTTGAAACTAATGTAAAACTGTATGTCAACTACACTGGAATTCAAATTTACTCAAAAATAAATAAAATAAAATCCTTGAAATTTCCTGAGAGATAGGAGCATCTTTTGTTACTCATAACCGGCCCCTTTCCATACTTGAGCTTGGGCTAAACAGGTGATTCTTGGTGGACCCCCAGAGAGCTTCAGGAAGAAGGCTGGTTGCCAGAGGAACCGACCTGGGGGAGAGGGCTGGAACTTTCAGCCCCAGCCCCACAACTCCAGGGAGTTGAGTGGGGCTAGAGACCGAATTCACTCTCTAATGGTCCGTGAGTTAATCAGTCAAGCCTCTGTGATGGAACCTCCATAAAAAACCATAAACAATAGGTTTGGTGAGTTTCTAAGCTGGAGCACATACCCAAGTGCCGGGAAGCTGGCATGCCCAGAGAAGGCATAGGAGCTCGGGGGACCTCTCCCACTCCCATCCCTTGCCCTACGCTTCTCTTGCATTTGGCTGTTACTGAGCTGTGACCTTTATAATAAACTGCTAACAAACAGTAAGAAGTAAAGGGCTTTCCTGAGTTGTGGGAGCCACTCTAGCAAGTTGTCAAACATGAGAAGGTGATCCCATCATTTATAGCTGCGTGGTCCGAAGTACAGGTCATGACCTGGGACTTGTACTTAGTGTCTGCAGTGATGGGGTGGTGGGAGCAGTCTTGTGGGACAGAGCCCTTAACCTGGGATGCCTGCACTAACTCCAGGCAGCGGCAGAACTGAATTGAACTATAGGACCCCCAGCTGGTATCCAGAGCGTTAAAGAATTTTTTGGTGTGAGGCAAAGCCCCACATTTGGTGTCAGAAGTGTTGGGAATAGAAACAGTTCAGACTCACATGAAGTCCTTAAAATAGCACCTGGGCATACAGTAAGCTCTCAGACTCGGCCATTATTATTTCTGGGATGTCTTTTCTGACCTGTCTCCACCCCTATCCCTGTTCCACCCTCCCCATTTGTATCCAGAATATCCTGTGCTCCCTGACCCAGCTTGATCTTACCCTGTGTGCCCATTATCTGCCACTGTGCAAAAAACTACCCCAAGACTAGGGGCTGAAAATAATGACATCATTCATTCTGCTTGCAGAGGTGCACGTGGGCAGGCTCATTGAGGACGGCTTCCCTCTGCTCTAGTTGGCATCAGCCAGTGCGGCTCAAAGACTGGGGGGCTAGATCTCACTGTTCACTCACTCGTGTAGTGCCTGATACAGTCTAACAACTGGGACCTTAATTGGGGTTCTCAATCAGAATCAGAAATATCGCCTCTACGTGCCTTGGGTTTCCTCACAACCTGGCGTCTACCATCCCAGGGCCAATATCCCAACGAAAAAAGAGGCAAGTGGAAGCCATATTGTTTCTGATGACCCAACCTTGGAAGCCACAGTGTTACTTCCTTCACAATCGATTCATCAAGGCAATCTCTAAGGTCTTCCAAGGTCAAGGTACAAAAATAGATTCCCCTTCTTGATGAAGGAGTGACAAGTTTCTGGAAAACACATGGGACCCGAAATACCACTGCATGAACCACATCTTTTATTTTCTGTAATCTAATACTTTGATGTCTGGGGCCTTGCCAGCCCTGGAGAGACTGTCCCTTTCAGGGTTGACCAATTCCTAGAGATAGTAAATTATTTACCCACAAGCATACTTTTCAAATACAAACCAACCAATCCAAAGCCCACACACAACCAACGTTTCTTTGGTCTGTCACCCTCTGCACTACTATCTCCCTACCCTCATCACCCCAGGGCCAGGTCCCAGACAGCTAGGGACAGTCCCTAAGCCTCAGAGCCCACTAAATTACTCAAGTAGCCAAACCTAAATCTGCTTACCCTACCTCATCGGTGCCTTCCCTTTGAAACCACAACGGAGATTCTTTCTTTTTTCTTTTTTTTTTTTTAAGATTTTATTTATTTATTTGTGAGAGAAGGGGAGAGAGAGAGAGGCAGGCAGAGAGAGAAGCAGATTCCTCACCCAGCAGGGAGCCCAATGTAGGGCTCAATCCCAGGACCTTGAGATCATGACCCATTGAAAGCAGATGCTTAACCCACTGAGCCACCCAGGTGTCCCCACAATGGAGACTCTTGCCCCAGTTTTTCCTCCTCTCCTGATGATTCTGGTGCTTCTCCAGGTAGCCCCTCATGCCGCGGCATGCCCACTCCTCTTGAAATCTGTGAACACAACTGAACTATCATTTCAGCACTAAATGTCTTCTAATCTGTTGGCCTTACTATACATTAAATTTTTTAATAATATACTATATTTTAGAATAATTACTATGGCCATTTGGGGGAAATACAATCTTCCACTCTCTGCCTTATAATAGATTATGAGCTTCCCTTTCCCCTCAACCTGTGTGCACACAGAAAACCAACCTTGCTTTTATCTCTTAAAAGAAGTACGCCCAGGACATAAGAAGTACTCAATAAGGATTTTTTGGCAAACTGGATGACTGAATGCTTGATAGCCATACTACAAACTTTGTCCTCCTTATTGGGTACCCAAAGAGAAAGAACCCTTTGCAAGTTCCTTGACCACACCCTGTCACAGTGGCTGCTTGGTCCACCAGCCCTTCTCTTTCTACTCCTCCTTGCTGAAGCACAGAAACCCAACTCTTATCACATCTCTGTGAGCTTACCTGGGATAGCACAAGCCTGCTCTGAGTCTCAGGGGTTGGACATGTGGAGGAAGAATGGGAGCCCTGAGGTGATGCTCGTTGCCAGAAAGCTACACGGCTGTTCAGAGCACTTATGGAAGTTGACTCTCTTGCAGTTCTGTGTGCGAACACCTGGGGTGTCCCTTACCCAGGCAGGTCAGTCACACCTCGTGTAACCAATTAAGGGGAATTTCCCCAATGCTAAGATGTCTAGATAGTCCCCAAAGAAAGGGAGTCACAGCTTCAGCCGCCCCCATAAGAAAAGCTTAGAGCTTCAAAGTTCTGCACAGACCCCTAGGACAATGTGTGGATTCTCACCAAGAACGGCGGTGACTAAAAAGGTAGCAAAAACAAGGGGATGCTTCTCCCATCCTCCAGATTTCAAATTCCTTCCCCATTCCTCCTGTGAGGACAAAGTCTTCCCCCAAAAGAACCAGTACCTTCTTCCTTAAGCCCAAATGGTGTATGAGAAGAAGTCACCTGAGCAAGGTTTACCGCAAGGTCAGAGGTCTAGAAAGACTGTCCACAACTCCTCCATCTGAGTGCCAAATGCTGGGGTCCATTTGATAGTGAACAAACCCTAATCTTATTCCCTAAGAAGATATGAGACTGAAAAGGCAAATACTTCTTGGGAGAAACAACAAATTGGTTTTAGGTCAGTCAGCTTGTTTTGGCAAATAATCCATCCTCATGAGTGGATTTGGTTGAGGGGTAAGAGCAAAAAAAAGTCACACAGGGGTAGGGACTGAGGCAGAAAATTGATTCTCTGCCTCCTTCCAGAGGAGTCTTCCCAGGAAGTCTTCCTTCCTCTACCAAGACCTTTTCTAATGACCGTAGTGAGAGTTTGAAGTAGCTGTCAAAGAAGTCATTCTAGTTCCACACACCCCACAACCCTCAGGTTCTGTTCTCTAAGACATCCAAGCCACCTGGGACATCAAGGAATATCTCAGTTGCTCTAAGCTCTCCACAGAAAAATGTTTTTCAATGCATAGCATGCCTTATAGAGAATAAAACTTTCTTCAGCCAAATTTTAAATGCAACATCACCCACAAGACCCAAAAAGTGGAAACAACCCAAGTGAACACCAGCAGATGAATAGATAAACAAAACCTGCAATGAATTATTAGTCACCCTTCAAAAGGAGAAAAGGTCTGACACACATCACAACACAGAACTTCCGGGACATCATGCTAAATGAAATAAGCCAGACATGGGGTGGCTGGGTGGCTCAGTCAGTTAAGTATCTGCCTTTAGGGTCACCTGGGTGGCTCAGTGGGTTAAAGTCTCTGCCTTCGGCTCAGGTTATGATCTCAGGGTCCTGGGATCCAGCCCCACTGGGCTCTCTGCTCAGCGGGGAGCCTGCTTCCTCCTCTCTCTCTTCCTGCCTCTCTGCCTACTTGTGATCTCTGTCAAATAAATAAATAAAATCTTAAAAAAAAAATCATCTGCCTTTAGCTCTGGTCATGATCCCAGGGTCCTAGGATTGAGCCTTGTGTCATGAGACTCCCCTGCTCATCAGGGAGCCTGCTTCTCCTTCTCCCTCTACCATGTACCCGGCCCCTCAATGGTCCCACTGGTGCACTCTCTCTTTCAAATAAATAAAATTTTTAAAAAAGATTTTATTTATTTTTTTGACACAGAGAGAGAGACAGCAAGAGAGGGAACACAAACAGAGGGAGTGGGAGAGGGAGAAGCAGACTTCCTGCAGAGCAGGTAGCCTGATGCGGGGCTCGATCCCAGGACCCTGGGACCATGACCTGAGCCGAAGGCAGACGCTTAACCGACTGAGCCACCCCCGAGTCCCTAAATAAAATCTTTTAAAAAAATAAAGAAAGAAAGAAGCCAGACACAAAAGGACAAATATTTTATGATTCTACTTATGTGAGATACCTAAAATAGGCAAATTTATAGAGACAAAAGGTAGAATAGTGGTTCCCAGGAGCTAGGGAAAGGGAGAAACAAGGACTTACTGTTTAATAGGTACAGAGTTTCTGTTTGGGAAGATGAGGAAGTTCTGGAAATGGATGGTGGTGATGGTTCCAAAACAATGTGGAGGTACTAAATACCACCGAATTATATACCTAGAAGTGGCTAAAATGGTAAATTTTACAATATGGATATTTTGCCACAATAAAAAAAATTTTTTTAATGCAATTACCACTCTCCACAAATGGTTACTGGCCTTCCACCATATCCTTGGCCCAGTCCTCTGTCACTGACCAACAGCACCTCTGAGCAGGGAAAGAGCCATGTTTGGGAGTGCGTTGGAGTATGGCGAGGTGAGGTTTCTATCCCTACTGTGAGGCCAGTACTTGTGCCAAAGAAAGTCTGGTCAGGGCGCCTGGGTGGCTCAGTTGGTTGGGCATCTACCTTCTGTTCAGGTCATGATCTCAGGGTCCAGGGATCAAGCCCCAAGTCGGGCTCTCTGCTCAGCGGGGAGCCTGCTTCTCCCTCTGCCTCTTCCCTATGCTCATGCTCTTTGTCTCTCTCTCTCAAATAAATAAATAAGATCTTAAAAAAAAAAAAAAAATGAAGGCTGGTCTGTTTCCACACTGTCACCAAAACACACCTTGTCCAGCCTTCCCTCTGGTCCACCACACCTCCGATAGCTGCCTTTTGCCCACAAGCTCGGGTTCTAAAACTTGGGCCAGAATTCAACAGAGTCCAACCTAGCCATCCCAGCACTTTCTCCACCCATTTGGCTTCCTCCCCATTCCCCCTTCCTCCTCCTGCTAACTCTCTACTGGATCTCCGGCCCACCTCTCCCTCTGGCTCCACGTGGTCCCTCCTCCTGCCATTCAGAGGGAGACAGCGCTTTCCTAACATTTCTGGCAGCTCCCTTTATTGCTTGGTTATACAACAGATCTCCTGGTGGCAGTAATTAGATTCTGGAGATAAGGCTCTGAGGGACTTTAGGACGTTATTTTATTTGACTCCCTTCATCTGTAGCGAGGACACGGAGGCTGAGTGATGGCTTGTGCAAGGTCCCAGCACTCATCAGAGACAGAGGAGGGAACAGAATCCATGTCCGGACACCAGCTCTCTCCTCTGCTCCAGAGCCCCAACTTGTCTCCATTGTCCCCAACAAGGTTGGAAGCTCTACCCAGGGAAACAAGGGCTACAACCCATGCCCCCCCGTGTGTCCCCACAAACCCAGCGCTGAAACCATAGAGGTGTTTCTAGGCCGTCCCCTTATCTCCTCATGGGCCTCACGGGCCTCTAGGTACTTTCTTAAGAATAAAGTTTTCTCCTCTTCCAAAGCAGAATATCTTCTTTGTGAGTCTTCTAAGATGAAACTAGGCAAACCAAAACAAAAGCAGCAGGATAATATAGTTGAAGAAACTTAGCCAGCGTTTTCAACCCCAGAAGCATGTTCAGTTTACTTCTTGGCCTCAATGTGGACCCAGCATAAACACAACCAGACATATTTGCTCTAATTTTATCTCAGCTTTGCAGACAGATAGTAACCTGGGTTGGTTTCGTTCATCTATTTCCTGGACCGTGAATTCATTGCTCTTGCTGGCTCGGCTGTGTGGGCATTCTTTCAGTTGGAACAGACACAAGCTGCTTCCTCTTCCACAGAGCTCTTAAAAGGAGAAAAGAAAACACAACTTCGCCTTACCCTTTATAGAGACAGGACCCCTCCCGCGGGGCCTGGTGGCATCTCCGTGAAGGGGTAATTTTACAGACGTCCCCTTACCTGGAGCAGAGCCCAGCTCTCCTCCAGCAGACAAGCCCATCTCTCTGGGAGTCTGTTCCTCCCTCCAGCCTAATGGATCCCATCAGGAAGCAGGATGTGGCTTTCACCATCGCAAACCGGAGAATCCGGAGGTAATGGCCCCGCAGCACTGGGGTTTGTTTGGTGAGAAGGACAAGAAAAAGTTCTGAACGCTGGAGAACTTTTGAGAGGTCCGATGGGGGAGGGAGGCCCTGATCCATAATTACAGAAGCCTCGTGCAAAATTTAATTACAACTTGGGCGGAAACGAGCACCAGAAACAAGTGTCATTCATCAACTGAAAACACCAACCAAGGTAAACACTGCCACAAACTCAGGGAAAGAAAGCGAGGGGGAAGGAAGGGGGCAGGGTACTCTGGATATCAAGCAAATCGAATTAGCCGGAAGGCCGGGCCAGACACATGCATTAATCATTGGTTATCCCAGCTGCACACCTGTACGGGAAGGAGAATCTGGCGGGCTCCAAATGACTCCAGCTGATGGAACAGGCAAGCAGCTTCCCCCCAGGGCTGGACGGGAAGGACAGGGGTGCAGGCCCAAGGGAGCCTGGCCCGGAAGGGGCCACCTGGCTCTCCCAGGGCCTGCTGGAAGGAGGAAGAGAATTCGATTCAGACAGGCCGGTGCAATCCCCAGCTCCTGGGGCCCAGTGACTTTCTCCAGCTTCTTTTTTGCTGGAGCCCCTGTGGCTACCTTCAGAGCAAGGCAAACCTGCTGAGCCACCACCACGTTCTGCAGCCTTCCCTGGAAGAGGGCAGGCTTGGGGGAAGGAGGGATGTCAGGCAACTGTGAGGGTTACTGGGACAGCCACGGCCAGTTTCCAAATCCTTGATAGCCCTGGTTTTCACCTCTAGTGCAATTCAGAGTGGAAGGCGAAATCAAGCGTGATAGGGCGGGGTAGGGGGGTGGAGACAGAGTGGCTCCTCTGACTCTGTTTCCCCACGCGCCACGGGCTTTGTGCACTCATGAGTCCCGGGGGCTGGTCACCAGCTGAAGTCGCGTCCTCGGAGGCGGCCGGAGAGGGGCTTGGCCATCAGGGCTGGGAGCTACTTGCCCTTGATGAGAAATTTCAAGGGGGGACCCATCTGAGGAAGTACTTCAGGGAATGCAAGAGTGCATTTACAGCGAACAAATGATTTATTAGCGGGGCCTCTGCAAAGTCTCCTTCGGAAAGGGAGGGAGCTTCCCCCCACCCCACTTATCATTAAAACATTACAGGGTAGAATGCACTTGGCCTCCTAAGCGGGCCTGCAAGGGATTCACCGCTAATCAGGCAGTCGGCGCCGCTCCTCTAGCCTTTCTCTGAGCGCAACAATATGTGTAAACCGGCAAAAGGGACCGTGGACCCACTTTGATGTTGAACAAAGAGGAAAAACCCCAAAACAGCGTAAGAACTATGTTCCCGTTTAACTCTTCTGTGTCCTTCTGGCAGAGCAGACAGGAGCATCGACGCAGCTGGGCAGGGCTCCAGGGAGAGCTAAATAATGAACCATTTCCATTTCAGGCTCTTCCACCCAGGCATTCTCTATCCAGCAAAAGAGAAGAGTCTAGGCCTCTGGATTACTTGCTCCCTCTGTATCAGGGACTGTCTTTACAGCACCTGCTGGGGCCTGAAACTGTAGGACCCGGTCTATAGTCACCATCTCACTTAACCCTCGCCACACCTCTGAGCTCCATACCAACCTCCCATTTGGGGGCAGAGGAACAGGGTGGTTAAGGGACCTGCCTCGTATGTTCTGGCCCATCCAGGATTCCAAACCCAGGTCTCTACATTTCCAAAACCCTCCAAAGAGCATCTAAGCTTGGATGGTTTCTCAAGTCCATGAGCAAATTCCCTTTTCTTAGGAATGAGACGTGCCACATAAGTAAACTTCTCAGATCTAAAACCTATCTCTCTAAAGCCAAATCTTTTTACATTTACGATTAGCTTGGAATAGAATTTTTTTGAAAATATAGAGTATGATTCCATGGCTTACAAAAGAGAAAATGCCAAGGGAATGCCCTTCCTCCGGACAGGTGGGAATTCCGGCCTGCAGGTGCTCAGAGATACCAAGGAAGGGGTAGGCATGGTGAGCCCAGAGGGCAAACCCCAACAAACATGGGGGTTCGTTCTCAAAGCCCCACCGGTGTGGGGAAGAGGGACCCACTCCAGGGACCACAGGCCAAAAGGGTGGCTAGAAGGACTGACGGTTCGTGGTTGGGTGAAAACCACACAGGAATGAAAGCACTGGAAATATTTTCAAACACCATCTGGGAATGGACCAAGAAAACCAGGCATGGATCAAGACGTAAGAAGCTTGAGGGCGCCCAGGTGGATCAGTCAGTTAAGCGTCCACCTTCAGCTCAGGTCACAATTCCAGGGTCCTGGGATCAAGTCCCGAATCAGGCTCCTTGATCAGCAAGGAGCCTGCTTCTCCCTCTGCCCCTCTCCCCTGCTCGTGCACTCGCTCATGCTCTCCGTCTCTCAAATAAATAAATCATAAAAAAAAAAAAGTGGGAAGATTGTAAGATTCTGGCATTGGGATTGTTTCATTTCCCCTTGGTAATAAGTGGTAAAAATTGTCTATAAAACAAGACACAATAAAAGTTTGAAAAATAAAAATGTGTGCAAGCCCAGATGTCAACAGTGGTGATACGCCGGTGAGGTTACTAAGCTTCTTCCTTCTTGCACCAGGGCTCCCTGTCAACTCAGACCAGAGAGGTGCGACAGGTACGCAGCTTTCAAGCACCTGTGCCTGAAGAGCAGGCAGAAGAGAAGAAATCACATGAAAGCCGAGCTGTGTCACCTCGGACAACGAAATGTAAGGAACATCTATATTACTGTGTTGTATTCAAACTGCGTATCCATAGCCTGAAAAATGGGGAAGCTTGGCATCCTAGCTCTTCCCCTCACAAGCAGAGTCAGCTGGGACACCCCACTAACCCTCCCAGACTCAGTTTCTCTCTCTGCAACACAGGACTGATGATCACTGCTTCCCAGGACTGCAGCAAGACACAATGATTCATGGAGAGTCAGTCCTTTTCACTTACGGAATGAATATACCAAAAGAGCAGATACATTCACAGGAGCAACCTGTTTTGCCTGCATTTGCAAATACGACCCCTCTACCCTCTCCCTGTCAAGGTACACCTCGTCGAGACACTCATTGTTAAAGCATAAAGTGTTCGGTGAGTTAGGTCTGTTCTGGACATTGCTTTAAAGACTATGGCAAGGGGCGCCTGGGTGGCTCAGTGGGTTAAGCTGCTGCCTTCGGCTCGGGTCATGATCTCAGGGTCCTGGGATCAAGTCCTGCATCGGGCTCTCTGCTCAGGGGGGAGTGTGCTTCCCTCTCTCTTTCTCTGTCTGCCTCTCTGCCCACTTGGGATCTCTGTCTGTCAAATAAATAAATAACATCTTTTTAAAAAAATAAATAAAGACTATGGCAATTACCAGAGTGTCGAGAGAAATTCATGGTTAATATTAGTGCCACAGGCACCTGGAGGTTAAGCGTCTGACTCTTGATTCGTCTCAGGTCGTGAGACTGAGTCCCACGTTGGGCTCCAGGCTCTGTGCATAGTCACTTGAGATTCTCTCTCTCCCTCTCCCACACCCGTCCACTCCTACCTGCTCTCTCTAAATAAATGAATAAAATCTTAAAAAAAAAAAAGAAAAGATTGTCTCTCCTTCCTCTGCCCCTTCCCCTCCCTCTCTAAAACAAGATTAGGGCCACAGCACAAGACCATATTAGGATAAAGCTACCAAGCGGAGAATTGTGTGGGTGAACATCCAATTAAATAAGGTACTTATTACTTTCACATGCCTTCTCTCACTCAGTTAATAGAACAGCATCATAAGGTGGGTATTATCGTCCCCATTTGGCAGAAAGTTTTGACAACTTCCCATGGTCATAGAATCAACAGGAAACATAGCTGGGACTCAGACCCTGATGTCTCTGACGCCAATGTCCCTTCTTCACACATTGGTTCATGTTGCCACCTATTTCCATGATGATCCAAGGATCCTGGATTCGTGTTAATAGCACCCAGAACATTACTTAAAGCCGGACAATGCCAAGGAAGTTTCTCAATGGTTTATGACCCATGGATGAGCGATTCTGAATATTGCTGGTAAAATGCAATTTCTCCCCCCATCTGTCTTCCTCTTTCTGCTTCTGTCTCTTTCTGTCCCTCTTCCCTCCCCCACTTGGTAGTATTCCAATCGACATAAAGATAAGATTGTAAATCCAGGATATTGGTTCAAACTTTGTCTATTCAATGCATGAAAGAGAAAGAGAGATTACAAATACATGTCCCTCAACCTCAGGAGTTTATCCTTAGCTTTTGTACTGAAAACCATTTGCCCTAAGGCTAAGGTAGTATGTGCAATGTTTCTGCTGGTACTTTTTTTTTTTTTTTAAGAAGTAATCTTTCTACCCAGCATGGGACTCAAACATACAACACTGAGATCAAGAGATCTCAAAATGATCAAGAGATAAGAAAATGCTCAGAGTGCCTGGGTAGCTCAGTCAGTTAAGCATCCAACTCTTGATTTTGGCTCAGGTCATGAACTTGGGGTCCTGGGAACGAGCCCTGCATCAGGCTCCACATTCAGCATGGAGTCTGCTTCCCCCTGTGCCCTGCCCCTTCTGCTCACGCTTTCTCTTTCTCTCTCTCAAATAGACAAATAAATAAAATCTTTTAAAAAATAATAAAAAAAAGAGTCTCCTGCTCCACTGGCTAAGCCAGCCAGGCACCCCTCTGCTGGTACTCTACACAGAATTTCCAAGCAGTGTGTCAGAAGCATAGTTCACAGTTTGGGTAGGTAATGCCCTCACACCTCAGGGTAGCCAGGCAGAGCCAAGGTGGCCAGGGTCCTGGGGTCTGTCACCTCCAGCCAAGAGTTTGGTACAAGACTTTGGTTAGATCATTACTTCCAATAGTGTCCCTCCACATTTGGAAGCTCTGCTGGTCTCAGGTCGGGAGGCAAATGGGCAGGAACTTCACTTAAAACACTCCCCAGAAGACCCAAAGAGGGGTCCCAAGGAGCCAATGAAACTCAGTCGTCTTCTGGGAAGATGGAATTATGGATTAAAGTCCGAAATCTAGACTTGGTGTTGTCACTAGACTCACCGCATGTCCCTTCCCCTCTCTGAGTTGGACCTGACACTCTCAACAGTCCTCCACTCTTCCTGTTCCTGCTGGGCAAAAATTACTCCATTGCAAAGGGGAAGCTCAAAGGAGAACCTCGTGGTAGCTTTGGCTGTACAAGGAGGCGGCTGTTTTCTCTCCGTGTCAAAGTAACTTGGTGGAAATCCGGCCATCCTGACGCAGCCACGGTCTGACGGAGGGGGCCGCCAAGAGCAACTAGTGGAAAAGGGGCCTAAGTCTTAAGTCTCAGCCTGCCCCACAAATACTTTGTTCTCAAACCCCCACCGCAGAGACACCCTGGAGTTTGTCAGAGGAGCCTCCTGCTACCGCAGGTGGGAAGCTCCGGCATCTTATCTCTGCAGCACAGAGCTTCAGGGCCTCTCCCGGGAGGGGCTGCCGGCAGGGAAGAAACACAAGTTCTGACTTGCTGCTTTATCTCCAGACCATAAACATCTATTCTTTGAACAGAACTTTCTACAGTGAGCAGGCTTATCTAATTCTCTGGGCCTCAGTTTCTTCTCTGGTCAAATAGAAATCCCAGCCTCCGCCTCAAGGGGCAGCTTGTGGTAATTAAGTAAGAAAAACTGTGTCCGGAGCCAGGTGACACCGAATAAAGGGTCAATCCTTCCCTTTCTGGCGTTGGCCATGACCTTCCCCACAGATGAGATGGACTGAGGAGTCCCAGGACGTGGAAGAACTGACACTGAGAAGAAAAGCCAGCAAGAGCCCTAGATGAGAGAAAGCCGGCTTCCAGGTCCCACTCTTCCCCCAGAGTGGGTTTCTGAGCAGAGGTGACCCAGGTCAGTAAGAGAGAAGTCAAGCCGAACACTAAGCTCCAGGGCAAATGGGGATTCCTGAAGGCTAATCTAACAGCTTTGACATGGATTTTCTTTTTATTTCCACAAATTAAAATGAGACTGACAACATTGTGCGAGTATTTGAGTTAGACCCACACATGCCAATGCATAATTCACTTCACAATGGATCTGGGTCCCTTTGGCTCCAGTATAGACAGCAAAGCAAGAGATACAGACCCAGAAGTGAACTTGGGTTGATGGCTCATATAGAACACCCATTTAAAAACTACAATATGGACAGTCATTCGCTGTTTCAGCTCTGGACATGTGTGCTTGAATCTTCCTAAGACACAAAAACCAATGTTTAAGCTATGTGTGTGTCCAGAAACATCAAAGTGCTCATTGTCTTCGAGTATTCTGTTTCTGGGAATGTGTCATAAGGCAGTAATTCAGTGGCTGAAGCCAGAAATGGGAACGTCATTGAGTGAGGACACGGCTGGAGGCAGGTGATGGATGAAGTGAGCTGTGGAATATTGCAAACACGCAGCCATGAAAAAACCGGCGTGGTTTGAAATCCATATTGTAACATAGGAAATGCCTATAAGGTCACATTCATTGAAAAAGGAACAAAATATTAAATACAAATATGGTTAGGGGCGCCTGGGTGGCTCAGTGGGGGGCGCCTGGGTAGCTCAGTGGGTTAAAGCCTCTGCCTTCGGCTCAGGTCATGATCCCGGGGTCCTGGGATCAAGCCCCACATCGGGCTCTCTGCTTGGCGGGGAGCCCGCTTCCTCCTCTTTCTCTGCCTGCCTCTCTGCTTACTTGTGATCTCTGTCAAATAAATAAATAAAATCTTTAAAAAAATATATGGTTAAAACTTTTTTAAATGAGCAGACAAAAAATGAAAATATTGGAAGGAATTCCGCTAACATGTCAATAGTGATTTTCTTTGGGTGGTAGAACTATGAAAACTGTTTTCTTCTTTCAATTTGCTGTACGTTTTCTGGCTTTTAAAAATTGAGGTACCATTTACCTGCGATAAAGCACACAGATCTTAGGTGTAAAGTCAATGGATTTTGACAAATATTTATTTATACACCAGGAACCCAAGTAAGTCCTCCAGTGGCCCTCCCCTATCAGCCTCCCTCTCTGCCCAGAGGCAACCATTATTCTGATTTCAATCTCCTTAAATTAGTTTTGTCTGTTCTTGAACTTCATATAAATGGGATCAAGTGCGTATTATTTCATATGCGGTTTCTTTCATGCAAAATAGTGTTTAAGATTGATCCAAGTGTTGGGTTCCTTTTATTTGCTGAATACTATTCCGATGTAGGGACATCCACATTCCATTTATCCATTCACCTGCTTTTTTTTTTTTTTTAAGATTTTATTTATTTATTCATTTGAGAGAGAGAGAGAATGAGTCGGGGGGACAGGCAGAGGGAAAGAGAGAATCCCAAGCAGACAGTGCTGAGTGCAGAGCCCGACCCAGGGCTCCATCTCACAACCCTGAGATCATGACCTGAGCTAAAACCAAGAGTCAGACACACTCAACCAACTGAGCCGCCCAGGCACCCCTAATTTTTTCTATTCTAGTAGATGTGTGTTGGCACCTCACTGGTTTTAATTTGCATATCCTGCTGGCTAACAATGCAAACATATTTTCATGTATTTATTTGCCATTGCTATCTCTTTTTGCAAAGTGTCTGTCACTCGTCTTTCTTTCTTTCCTTCTTTTTTAATTTTTTAAAGATTTTATTTATTTATTTATTTATTTGGGAGAAAGAGAGAGCTTGAGCATGGAGAGAGGCAAGCCCAGGAATAAGCAGCTTCCCGCTGAACCAGGAGCCCGATGCAGTACTCGATCCCAGGACCCTGGGATCATGAACTGAGCCCTGGGATCATGACTCGATCCCAGGACCCTGGGATCATGACCTGCCTCATGACGCTGAGGCAGCGGCTTAACCGACTGAGACACCCAGGTGCCCCAACTCATCTTTCATACTTAGTTCTGAGTCCAAGTCTTATTGGCCAGTCCTGGTCCTCAGCTACTTCCAAGGCCCTGTTGGACCCAGTGAGGGGCACTAGAGGTCTTTCCTGACACCCAACAGAAAACCAAGAGCTACTGCTGAAAGTCAGGCAAATGCATGTGGACTGCCAAAAACCACACCGTCCTGCTCCTCCAAGCCTCCATTCTGCCCTATCTTTATCTGTCAAAACCCCACCCATCTTTCAAGGCCCAACTTAAATGCTACATCTTCCAAGGAACTTTCCTGACCCCCTCTCTTGCCTTTCTCCACCACCACCACAGGCACCTCTTTTATTCTCTCATGGAGCAATTTCCATACTCAGTAATTTATTGTCAGGATCTGTAAACCTGGGTCTCATCTGCCCTACCACATAACACGTATTTTTTCAGAGAGACAGAGTGCACCCAAGAGGGTACAGGAGAAGGGAGGCAGAGGGAGAGGAAGAGAGAAGAGAATCTTAAAGCTGGCTCCTTGCCCAGGGCAGAGCCTGACCCAGGCTCAATTTCATAACCCTGAGATCGTGACCAGAGCAGAAATCAGGAGTCAGACACTTAACTGACTGAGCCACCCAGGCACCCCCCACATAATACATTTTTGAAGATCAGGGTCAGTCCTGCAGCAACTTGGCACAGTGTCTTATGCACAACAAAGCACACACATTCACTCATGCAGTCACTCAACTAACACTTGTTGAGCATCATTTCTATACCAAGTCCAATACTAGAGATGTCATACAGCTAGGAACACAACAGACACAGTCCTGGCCCTCGTGAATCCTGTAGTTTCTATGTGTCAATATAGACAAGAACACAGCCAAAAGCAGCACAAGGTGGTGAGCTCTCTGGTGGGGGGAGAAAAGATAATACAAAATCCTCGACATTGGAGACTTGACAAATAGCCAAGTGAAGGAGAGTCCATGCTATTGTATTAAGTATAAGTGATTTAAATTAGAAATTGTGAAATATGTAAGGAACAGGGAACATCACCCGTCAAGCAAAGAGGGACAAATAAAAGCTATCTCTTGCCCATTTTGGAGATGCACAGGGTGTGTTTTGTGACCTGCCTCTGACATGCTTTCACACTGCCTTGGAATTTTTTTTTAAAGCAGGGAGTAGGCTGCGCAGGAAGGTAAGGAGCGAGAAGCACCCCCAACCCCCCACAGCCAGTGCACACCTGCCAAGCGAGAGGCTCGTCCCCATGCAGCTGTGGGAGCATTTTGCCGGTAAGCAAGACAGGGGCCTGGGAGAGGGGGAGGAAAAGAGCTGAAAAAGAGGTTACAAATTGTGAAGAGAAATAACAGCATTTATTTCTAAATGACAATTCTTTATCTTCCTACCCCAGGCCTATTTGTTGACAAGCCATTCTGTCAGAATTTGTTGGTCAAGGAGAGGGAGGCCCCGCGTTCAGGAGGTGCATTAGACCTTGATCTTGTCTCTGTTGAAATTCAGGAGACTCCTCGTAAGCAATCAGCCTCCTAATGGGCAAGAGGCACCTCTGGGAATGGGAATTTGACAAGGCTTGTCAAAACTGTCAGACAGCAGCAGGGTCCTTCTCACTCTTCTGTTCCTACCAGAGGAGGGGAACAACTCCATGGGCTACGCCAATCCTTCGAGGACAAGAGCTAAAACCACAGTGAAAAGCTGCTCAGATATTAGCGGCGCCAATGCATAAATCCATCATATAAAAAAATACCTGGATGAATAAGACAGGTACAGACCAAGCACACGGTCTATCTTGGGGCTGTGGGAACAGCCTATGGGGTAACTCAATAGAGTGAAGGACTCTCTCCCCCCTGAGATTCCCTATCAGTGGGCAGCCATGAATTAAAATTGCCTGAGAAATCAAGCAGGTGGTAATGACCTCACCAGCAGATAAAAGTTATTGGGAGATAGAGTTTTCCCTGAGGCTGTCACATTGTAGTCCTCAGCTCCATGGAGGATTAAAATCGACTGCCCAGAGGACACACACACACACACACACACACACACACACACACACAGGTATCCACTGACTGGAAACTGTTGTAAAGGAACCCTGTGTTGGAGGAGGCCAGGGCCAGCTCAAGGGCTCCTGGACCCAGAGTCTTCGTGAGAAAGTCCTTGCCTTGTGCCTTGACCTTCCCTCTGGGAGGGTACGGGAACCTGAAGTGGGAACATGATTTGTATAGGTCTCTCCTCTGACTCCTGTTTAGTAACAAACCAAGAAAGAGTGAGGGCAGATGGAAAGAGGTAGACGAAAAGCTCAACTCTCATGTGGTCAGCAGGACGGGTCCCTGAGGCTTTGATGAATGTGGGAAGATTAGCAAGGATATCAAGCTGAAAACAAATGCCTTCCTTTTCTCTCCTTCATGAAACTCCCAGCGCCTCTCCCATACCCTACTCACACCCCGATCCTAACTAATCTGTCCTGAAGATAAACAGGCATTCTTGAAACCCTAAAACCTGTCTTGCATTAATTCTGGTTTTCAGAGTAAAGCTTTCCCTGCTGATACCAGAAGATGGCTTATTTAAAGCGATGTGGAATCCCTCTTAGAGACAATAGCTTCCGTTGTGGACATCATTTCGGAGACTTCTGCACAGACAGGAGAGACTAGCAAGCACTTTGAGGCGACTGGGAACAAGGGAGAAGAGGAAAGACCGTGTTCGCACAGGCATATGCTCCCTCACACATACACAAAACACACAGCCCCCCCTCCACCCCCGCCGAAATGTGCACCCCAGCACACGACACAGATGCATTTCGGCTTCTAATTACTTCACTGTCTAATTCATGCTAACACAGCAATTAGTGATAAAGCTCAAAACACTCATACACATTAGCCTGACGACATTTAATTATGACATTAGATGTATTGCACTTTGTAAGATACATAGCTTAGAAGTAATAGGAAATCTACATGTATGGCCCATCTCAATGACATTGTCATAAAAGTAAAGGAAAGCCATGAAACCCTCACTCTGTCATTAAAAGAAAATGTTGGAACGGGTGCATTTTTATGTGAAATATGCCTTTTCCAGCTGCTGACTAGGAAGCCAGTCTCCCTGGCTCAGAAAACAGGGTGAGGTCTTCCTTTCTCAAAAAGGAGAAAAGAAATGGAAGAAATGGGTAAGTCGTACTCGATTACTGCTTCAGACCTCTGTGTGTCCATTCTCATTTTTAGCACCTTAGACATCAGCAGAAGATATAAGGGGAAATGTGACTTCTTTTTTTTTTTTTGCGGGTCCACGAGATGTGCCATTTGCTTTTGGTTTACATGGGTCCTGTTCCATGAGACATGATTAATAGCTCCGCGGCCCTGCCAAAAAGCACATAAATCTGGCCATCCGCGGTGTAATTGACATGCTGCTTGTCTTACAGACACCTACAGCACTCGCTTATCTCGGTCTAATCCCCCGGTGGGCATTCGAAGCAGCTGATTATGCAATGCACAGTTGCTGACACTACATTTTGGGGGGTCTGTTCCTTATAGCACCCAATTAGTGGCCACAGAAAGCCCTACTCCCCTTGATCAACCTTGACCGGGTGTTAAGCACCAGCTGAATGAGCACGGCCACCAGAGAAATTCTGCTGGAGCATCCCGGCCTTCACCAGCGGAGACCATGGGGGTGGGAACCTCAGCCTCCAGACTCTGAATCAAGTTGCCTTTGTTTCCGCTTACCCAACACCCCTGCTTCAGTCCCTCCCTCATATCCGGAGCTCAGCGATCTGCCCGCTAGCCCTGGCTGGTGTCCACTGTTACCTCTTCTCCCCATCCCACCTCATCGTCTCTCTTGTGGTTCATCAGACATCTTTACTTCCCCATGGAAACCTAGCAGCCGCATGTGGCCTTGCTGGGTGAACTCAACCGCCTCAGCCCTTCTCTGTTGCTCAGATTTCTTCCTTTCCATGAACAAACTGTTACAGAAACAAACAACAACAACAAACCCCAATACTGACTTAGCACAGTAGCAACTGTGAACATTAAAGATCACATAATGAACAAGTTGTAAAGCCCTCTGAAAGCGTAAAATGCTGTAGGAGTAATTATTAACATTGTTATTAATCACCTCGGTTCATCACATATAGTAAACATGAGATAATAAAGAGGGGACTCTTAAATGCAGTATCAGCAGCAAGACCCGTTTATTACAATGCTACTTGCTTGGATTCCATTACAGTTATAAAATTTTACGCTCATCTAGCACTTTTCATCTGAGAATGTCAAAGTGCTGTACAAGCACAGGCTCTAATTACACTAATCCTCCCAACACGACTGGGGGAGCAGCAGAGAAAGGCCACTCTAGTCATGGAACATCGAAGCAGACCCTGGGCAGGTCTGAGGAGGTCTCCCTGCAGAGGGCTGCATCTAGAAACTTGTAAAATCTGGAAAAGTTCCTACATGAATCATTTTTTTTTAAAGCGCACATAATTAATATCAGAGACACATATAAAGGTTGGAATTTTTTTCTTCCACGTGAGGAATTACGTATCCAATATCTTACAAGTAACCCCCATGACTTGATCCCACCGTGTCGGCCCAGGATTTGTACAATTGCCCACAAACAGAGTCTGAAAGAAGATCTTCCCTGTCTTATCATTGGTAACATTGCCAGCCCAGAAGTTTTCGTGCAGTAATGATTACTAGTGATAGCAAACAAGTGTATACGTTGAGAAACACAAGGAAAACAATGTATGTTTTCAACATCTTGTCACTTAGCCAGTGTAATACTCATCTGGAAAAAAAAAAAAACAGCTTTGGATAATTCCTATACAATATTTACAATATTTCTAACACTTTGTTGTAGGTTTTGGTTTAAGTAAATTGATAGTTTCGGCTGTAGTAATAATTCTCCCCTAGCACTAATAAGAGCAGAACAAATTACATCTTTGGGATTTTGCATCCTCCCAGTTTAAAAACCACGTAGCAGTCTCCAAAAGAAGGCACCTGCAGCCCAGAATGTGTAAGAGGATCCTCTGAGGGCAGCAAGGAAACTAGTAGAGCAAAAACATTTGAAGTGTTCAAAAAATCAATGCGAAATACTTACACAGTGAAAGAGAGATGCATTTAGGTCAAACTCCACTTCCTCGTCTGTATTAGAAATGTTTTAAGGAAGGGGCACCTGGGTGGTTCAGTCAGTTGGGCATCCAGCTTTTGGTTTTGGCTCAGGTTGTGATCTCAGGGTCATGAGATTGACCCCTACGTAGGGCCCCTCACTCAGCGTGGTATCTGCTTGAGATTCCTTTTCCCTCTGCCCCTCCCGCTTATGCTCTTTCCCTAAAATAAATGAGTAAATCTTAAGAAAAAAAGGGGTGGCTGCCTGGGTGGCTCAGGTGGTTGAGCATCTGATTCTCGATTTCGACTCGTGTCATGATCTCAGGGTCATGGGATTGAGCCCAGCATCCGGCTCCACACTTAATGGAGTCTGCTTCTCTCCCTCTCTCTCTCTCCTTCTGCCCCTCCCCGTGTGTTGTCTCTCTCAAAGAAATCAATCAATCTTGAAAACAAAAAAAGAAAGAAAGAAACATTTTCAGGGAGAGGACCAGACACATTCATCTGAAAGGAGCTGCTAAAGTCCCTGAAACCAAAGGGGACTTGTCCAGCTGCATAAGTACTTCAGTGCTCATCCACACAACAGTTAGAAACCATGTCATGCTCCCCGTGTGGCTCTAACCACATTTACTTGTGACCAAAGCAGGTAAGGAAGCCTTTTCAGAAACCAAAGAAACTTAGCGCAAAGTGACGCGGCTTTACAGGCAAAAATAAAACACTGAGTTCCTTTGGGCAAACCACATTCTAAAAAGCTCCTACTTCGGTTCTGGAGTCAGAAGACACAGGTCTGTGTCGCAGATGAATGCCTTTGTGAAATCCGCCATCCTCTGAGCCACTCTGTCTCCTTCTCCCTGAAATGAAGCTAAGCCTTGGTCTGCCCTCCTTACCCCACAGCCCAGACATAAGCCTGTCCCCAGCCAGATGAGACTCAAGGCCAGGATCCCTGACTCTGGGGGAGAAGATAAAATCCTTCTCACATACCCCATGGCCCAATCAAATGACCTGTAGGAACTTCTGTTGAGACCTAGGGTTTCCTGGGAATTCCCACAGTTGAAGGAGCAACCTCAGGGAAAGCAAACATAGGGAAAATCAACACAGGGAACAGGCAAAGAGGAGTAACACTGCAGACAGAATGGCAGGACCCCCGGGGACAGCAAGAAGGAAGGCACATGCATGACCCACACCCTGGATCAGCAATCGTCTTGAGCGTCAAACCAGGGCAGTGTTTCCAAGCAATTGTTAGAGGCCATCCTTTTGAAATTCATCAACACCCGAGCGCAGCACTTTCCAATAGAAATATAACCCACGCCATATAATTAACATTTTCCACACTATTCACAATAGCCAGAAGGTGGGAACAAGGTAACATCCAGTGAAAGTGGAAGACAATATGCTAAGTAATTCACTCACAGAAGGATAAATATGTATGTTTCCACTTATATGAGGCATCTAGAATAATCAAGTTAATGGAGACAGGAAGTCAAGAGGTAGTGGTCCCCAGCGACTGAGGGTTTGGTGATGGAGGTGTGAGTGTTCTACAGACCCAGAGGCTGAGTTTGGAAAGGCGGGTAAGTTCTGCAGATGGAGGCAATGACGGTAGAAATGTGAGCAGACTTACGGCCACTGAATGGTACCCCTAAAAATGCTTAAAATGGTAAGTTTATCTCATGTAGATTTCACAATAAAAATTTTTTTTTCTAGTGGCCACATGTAAACACAAAATTTAAAAGACATGAGAGATTCACTTAGTAATATATTTCCTTTGACTCAATATATTCAAAAGTATCTTTCAACATGTAAGCAACATAATTCATTGATAGGGCGTCTTAAGCTCTTTTGCCTGTCTACGTCTTTACATCCCAAAGTGCCTTTTAGGCTTTTAGCACATCTCCAATCCGACTAGCCACATTTCAAGGGCTCTGTAGCCCCATGTGTCTGGGGGTGACTGGCCCAGACAGTGTTGTCCTAGAGGGGGAAAAGCTAACACAGCCTCATCGTGTGGGTCCTGGCCACTCTGCTATAGGAGCACCCTAACAAAAGGGAAAGGGAAGCTTATTTCTCTATTGGTGAGACAAAAAGGATCACTAGGAACGTAGGACTGAAGAAGAAAGTGCTCAATACCATGTATAGACCAGAATGATAGCTGTTAACATATCTCAACCATGCGCCAAGCATGATACTTTTTCTTTTTTTTAAGATTTTATTTATTTATTTGACAGGCAGAGAGAGAGAAGGAAGCAGGCTCCCTGCCGAGCAGAGAGCCCGATGCAGGGCTCGATCCCAGGACCCTGAGATCATGACCTGAGCCTAAGGCAGAAGCTGTAACCCACTGAGCCACCCAGTTGCCCCGCCAAGCACGATTCTAACTGGAGGACCTCCACCGGCTCATTTAATCCTCGCAAAAATTCCCGGAGGTGAACATACCAACACTCTCCCCATTTCACAGATGAGGAAACGAGCACAGAGAGAGTGAAGTGCCCAAGGTCACACGGCTAGTAAGTCGCAGAGCTGGGACTCAAACAAAGTCATGCTTCCAACTGCCGCACCATCCCACCTTCCTGTGTGTGTGCCATATTGTTTGGACACGACCAGAGGCTGAGGAGTGTAGAGCATGAGGATTTTGAGCTGCTGCCTCCTTGTATACTGCAAGGTAAAGGGACAACCTTGGCCGTGAAGCAACTGAGGACAACTGAGTCACCAGAATTTCTTCTAGACCCACAAACCACTGAGACCTGTACCTCCAACATTCGGGCTAGATACACAAATGAATCGCCAGTTCGACTTAGCTCCGATACTGGTGTCACATACGTGGAAGCACTATCTGGCTCCAACCTCTTGAGACTGGAAGTACTTTTCCTCAAGAACCTGGACAGCTAGACAATCCAATCCAGGACCTGCCTGAGAAAGCCTGTGGTAGACAGAAAAGCCCATAGGGAGTAAGTTCGCTGCCATTTCATCTATCTGTGTGCTCTGCTCACGTGAAATACCGCTTATTTCAGGACATGGTGACTCCTCAACTAGAGGATTTAGGACACCAAGTCGTCATAGGTGGGTGATGGGCATCAGGTCAGGCAGAGCTAATAAACAGCACAAGAATAAAAAGCTTAATTTATCCTACAAAGAGAGAAACCAGCCAAGCCCGAGCAGAGTTTCTTTATCACATGGGCAAAATTTCACTTCTGATTGTCATGTTAGCGCCACACAGACCCCCGACCTCTCACAGAGCCAGCACTATAGAGGTGAGCCCTTCCTTCCTCTACCCCGATTGTCAACTGCTCTTATCATCACAGAGCTCACGCTGAGCTACTGCTGAGCTTGACAGACAATAAAAGTAACAACAAAAAAGCTCTGCCTGAAAAATTATTGTTTTTATACACAATACAGATCAATTTGGTAGACAGTTTCCAAAACATCCACCAACCCACAAACATGTTCTCTGGTCTTACCCCGGTTAGATCCAAGCATACCCTAAGGGCACACGAGCCTTCTCCAGGCCACTGTGGTCTTACACAAACATAATTAGCAGCCTGCTCGCTTCTATTAGCATCAGCAAAGAAGAATAAGAGTGGCAGAAAGGAAGAAGAAAAACACAGAGTCCCAAACAGAGAAATTACAGTTGGTGTACTTCCAAACTCATTTTTGTTATACAAATACTGCATACGACGATGAAAAAGTTAGAAAACACACATAAAGGTGGGGTGAGGAATTTGTTTCCAGGTCTGGAAGCTAATTTATACTTCCGCATAATTTATTTCAAAAGATATTGCAGGCGCTGGGTGGCTCAGGATGCCTGGGTGGCTCATTGGGTTAAGTGTCTGCCTTTGGTTCAGGTCATGGTCTCAGGGTCCTGGGATCGAGTCCTGCATCGGGCTCTCCGCTCAGCGGGGAGCCTGCTTCCCCTTCTCTCTTTGCCGGTCTCTCTGCCTACTTGTGATCTCTCTCATTCTGTCAAATAAATAAATAAAATCGTTAAAAATAATAATAATAATTTGGCAAATTACAGCTTCCCAATGATTACCTTGAAGTTCACAAATACAAAGAAAAACCAATTCATCAGTCAAAAAAAGTCCCTCACCAGGAGCTTAGCAAGAGCACGAGTGGTGTGACATACCCCACTGGAGTTTTCTTGGAGGCTAGATTCTGATGTATAAGAGGTTTGCTCAGAGAACTCACTCTCACAATATTGACTCCAGGAGCTTAGAGCAAAGAAAGTGAGAAAATCAGAGTCTGTTGAAAGCAAGAATATTTGGAGAGTTAGTGTCCGGGTTGGGCACCAAAATCCTCTCCAGGGACTCCTATCTTGTAGTCCACAGAACCCTAGGGAGTAATTACAAGGGGGTTGCGAAGGCATGCCCATGTTTCCAGTAGGGAGATAATTAAAAGTATAACGACTATCACATGAGTCTCATTAAATTCTTTGATATTAACAAGGGGTCCTCACCCTCATAAAGTTTGAGGACCATTACTCTGGTCTGCTTTTGACTCCTAAGACTTTAGTGCATAAGTTATCTTCCCATTCAGAGGACAGGCCATGAGCCTTCTCTACCCATGTGGCCCCAGACACTTCACCCTTTAGTTCAGGGCCTCAGTTTCTCCTTAACGCTATCATTAGTCATACTGATGGCAGTAAATGACACAAATGGAATATCTAGCCCTCAAAAGTAATTTGGGGAGTAGTAAAATCATATGTGTTAATTCCTTAGAGACACCCATAATGATGTCAAATTTTCTCAAGAACTCCCAATATAACCCTGAGCTTGCCACTTGCTAAATCGGTATCCAAACTGATGATCAAATCATGGAAAATATATTGTAACTCTGCCACACAGATGATTTCTCACACAGAATTAGGTACTCAAGATTCATGTTTTCTATTTCCATTGTCTGCCATTAGAGTCCGACCTATTTATCCAATCTCAGATTCTCAAGTTACAAAAGGATCAAAAATTCAATCCATCGAGATTGTTTGCAAATTTTTTAGGGATGCCATAAATTTAAAACTTCGTTCATACTATAAATTAATATCACATTAATATTTACCCTCAAAGCAAATGTAAAGATGGGGGGAAGAGCAAGATGGTGGAGGCATGGAGACCCAAATACCACTGGGTCCCGGGAGTTCAACTAGACAGTTATCAAACTGTTCTGAACACCTACAAACTCAACAGGAGATCGAAGAGAAGAAGAGCAGCAATTCTAGGAACAGAAACGCGACCACATTCTGGAAGGTAGGACGTGCAGAGAAGTGAACCTGAGGCGATAGGGGAATAGAAACCATGGGGGAGGGGGGGCTCCCGGCAAGCGGTGGAGCAGCACAGCACAAAATTCGGACTGTTAGAAGTCTGCTCCACTGAGGGACATTGCTCCAGAGGCTAAGCAGGGTGGAGTCCTTGCGGGGACAGTGTGGTCTCAGGACCCGCAGGGTCACAGAAAGACCAAGGGTACCTGAGTGCGGCAGAGCCCCCAGGTATCGGAGCGGGAAACCAGCTGCAGAGACGGAGCCGAGGAGTGGCTCTCAGCTCTGGGTTCCCTTAAACCATGACCCGAGGCACAGTCGGGCCACTGCTCTTCCAGCAGGGACCCCACAAGCAGCAGATCCGGGAGACTCACCTTCCTTTGGGAGGAGCATGGCAGGAATCTGCTGGGTTTGGAGACTCAAACGGGGCCATGCGCCAGAGACAGAAACGCTCGGTCACAGGCCGGGTGAGCTACGAGCGCGGCCGGAGACCAGGGAGACCGGAGGGATTGACGGCTTTTTTCTGAGGGCACACTGAGGAGTGGGGACCTGAGCTCTCGGTTCTACAGGCCAGAGACTGGGCGGCCGCCATCTTCATTCCCGCCCTCTGGAGCTCTACGGAAGCGCTCAGGGAACAAAAGCCTCCGAGCGCAAACCCAAGCAGATTGCTTAGCCTGGCTGCTGGCAAGGGCGGTGAAATTTTGCCTCCGGCAAAGATATTTGAGAATCACGGCAACAGGCCCCTCCCAAGAAGATCAGCAAGAACATCCAGCCAAGACCAAGTTCACTGATCAATGAGAACTGCTAAACTTCACAACTATGACAATACAGCACATAAAATTCATGGTTTTTTCCCCACGACTCTTTAGTCTTTCAAACTTAAATTTTTTTAATTTTATTTTTTCTTATTCCAATTTTATACTTTTTCCTCTTTCCTATTTTAACCTTTTTAAAATTATTTTATCTTATGAAAACCTTTTTTAAAAATCTTTTTAAATTTTCATTGTTATACTCATATTCTGTCCCTTCATGGTATTTAACCTTATATTTTGTATACATATAGGTTTTTCTTTCTTTAAAATTTTGGGACACAGTTTCTTCTAACAGATCAAAACATACCCTAAATCTAGTGCATGGCTTTGTTCCAGTCTCCAGCCTGATCACATTCTTTCTGCTTTTTTTTTTTCTTTTTTCAACCAACTTCTTATCTTATCAATTCCTTTTTTAGAATATTTTTTAATTTTCATCTTTACAGTCATATTCCATCCCTTCATCATGTTTACACTTATTTTTGTATATATATGTTTTTCTTTCATTAAAATTTTGGGAGGCCGTCTCTCCTAATAGAGCAAAATACACCCCAAATCAAGCGTGTGGCTCTGTTCTATTCACCAGTCTAATATACTTTATTTTCCAACCTCCTTTCTTCTCCCCCCAGTTTCAGGTCTCTTCTGACTTGGTTAGTGTATATTTTTCTGGGGTCATTGCTACCTTTTTAGTATTTTGTTTTCTCATTCATCTATTCTTATATGACAAGATGGAAAAACTTACCTCAAAAAAAAAGAACAGGAGGTAGTGCCGACAGCTAGGGACCTAACCAATTCGGACATCAGTAAGATGTCAGAATTAGAGTTCAGGATGATGATTATCAAGGTGCTAGCTGGGCTCCAAAAAGCATGGAAGATACCAGAGAATCCCTTTCTGAAAAAATAAAATCCCTTTCCAGAGAAATAAAAGAACTAAAATCTAACCAAGTTGAAATCAAAAAAGCTAGAAATGAGATACAATAAAAAATGGAGGCTCTTACTGCTAGGACAAAAGAGGAAGAAGAGAGAATTACTGATACAGAAGACCAAGTGATGGAGGATAAATAAGCTTAAAAAAAAGAGATAAACAACTACTGGACCACGAGAGGAGAATTCCAGAGATAAGTGATACCATAAGACAAAACAATATTAGAATAATTGGGATCCCAAAAGAAGAAGAAAGAGAGACGGGGCAGAAGCTATACTGCACCAAATTATAGCAGAGGATTTCCCTAATCTGGTGAAGGGAACAAGCCTCAAAATCCAGAAGGCACAGAGAACTCCCCTCAAAATCAATAAAAATCAGTCCACACCCTGTCATCTAATAGTAAAATTTAGAAGTCTCAGTGACAAACAGAAAATCCTTAAAGGAGCTTGGAATGAGAGGTCTATAACATACAATGGTAGAAATATTAGATTGGCAGCAGACTTATCCACAGAGATCTGGCAGGCCAGAAAGGACTGGCATGATATATTCAGAGCACTAAATGAGAAAAATATGCAGCCAAGAATACTATATCCAGCTAGGCTGTCACTGAAAATAGAAGAAGAGATGAAAAGCTTCCAGGACAAACAAAAACTAAAAGAATTTGCAAACACCAAACCAGCCCTACAGGAAACATTAAAAGGGGTCCTCTAAGCAGAGAGTCTGAAAGTAATAGACCAGAAAGGAACAGAGACAATATACAGTAACAGTCACCTTCCAGACAATACAATGACACTAAATTCATATCTTTCAATAGTTACCCTGAATGTAAATGGACAAAATGCCCCCAATAAAAAGACACAGGGTATCTCTCAGAAGAGATTAAAAAAAAAAAAATCAATATGCTGTCTGAAAGAAACTCATTTTAGACCCAAAAACACCTCCAGATTTAAAGTGAGAGGGTGGAAAACAATTTACCATGCTAATGGACATCAAAAGAAAGCTGGGGTAGCAATTCTTATATCAGAAAAATTATATTTTAAGCCAAAGACTATAATAAGAGATGAGGAAGGACACTATAACATACCTAAAGGGTCTGTCCAACAAGATCTAACAATTTTAAATATCTATGCCCTTAACATAGGAGCAGCTAATTATATAAACAAATTACTAACAATATCAAAGAAACACATCAACAATAATAAAATAATAGTAGGGGACTTTAACACCCCCCTCATTGAAATGGACAGATCATCTAAGCAAAAGATCAACAAGGAAATAAAGGCTTTAAATGACACACTGGACCAGAAGGACATCACAGATATATTCAGAACATTCCATCCCAAAGCAACAGAATACACATTCTTCTCTAGTGCACATGGAACATTCTCCAGAATAGACCACATCCTGGGTCACAAATCAGGTCTCAACCAGTACCAAAGGATTGGGATCCTTCCCTGCATATTTTGAGACCACAAGAACTCAACCACAAGAGGAAATTTGGAAAGAACTCAAATACATGGAGGCTAGAGAGCATCCTACTAAAGAATGAATGGGTCAACTAGGAAATTAAAGAAGAATTTTTTTTTTTAATTCATGAAAACAAATGAAAATGAAAACACAACTGTTCAAAATCTTTGGAACACAGCAAAGGCGGTCCTGAAAGGAAAGTATATAGCAATACAAACCTTTCTCCAGAAAGGTCTCAAGTACACAACCTAACCCTACACCTAAACAAGCTGGAGAAAGACAGCAAAGAAAGCCTAAACCCAACAGGAGAAGAGAAATCATAAAGATCAGAGCAGAAGCCAATGAAAGAGAAATCAAAAGAACAGTAGAACAGATCAACGAACCTAGGAGCTGGTTCTTTGAAAGAATTCATAAGACTGATAAACCCCTGGCCAGACGTATCCAAAAGAAAAGAGAAAAGACCCAAATTAATAAAATCATGAATGAAAGAGGAGAGATCACAATCAACACCAAAGAAATACAAACGATTATAAGAACATATTATGAGCAACTATATGTCAGCAAATTTGACAATCTGGAAGAAATGGATGCATTCCTAGAGACGTATAAACTACCAAACTGAACCAGGAAGAAATAGAAAACCTGAACACACCAATAACCAGTAAGGAGATTGAAGCAGTCATCCAAAATCTCCCAACAAACAAGAGCCCAGGGCAGATGGCTTCCCAGGGGAATTCTACCAAACATTTAAAGAAGAATTAATACCTATTCTCCTGAAAGTATTCCAAAAAATAGAAATGGAAGGAAAACTTCCAAACTCATATAATAAGGCCAGCATTACCTTGATCCCAAAACCAGACAAAGACCCCATCAAGGGGTGGTGTGGTGGCTCAGTTAGTTAAGCATCTCTGCCTTCAGATGAGGTCATGATCCCAGGGTCCTGGAATTGAGCCCTACATTGGGCTCCCTGCTCAGTGGGGACCCTGCTTCTCCCTCTCCCTCTCCCTCTGCCTGCCACTCCCCCTTCTTGTGCTCTCTCTCTCTCTCTCTGTAAAATAAATAAATAAAATCTTAAAAAATAAAATAAAATAAAAGACATTAAAAAAAGAAGACCCCATCAAAAAGGAGAATTGCAGACCAGTATCCTTGATGAATATGGATGCAAAAATTCTCGCCAAAATACTAGCCAATAGGATCCAACAGTACATTAAAAGGATTATTCACCATGACCAAGTGGGATTTATTCCTAGGCTGCAAGGTTGGTTCAACATCTGCAAATCAATTAATGTGATACAATACATTAATAAAAGAAAGAACAGGGTGCCTGGGTGGCTCAGTGGGTTAAGCCTCTGCCTTCAGCTCAGGTCATGATCTCAGGGTCCTGGGATCAAGCCCCTCATCGGGCTCTCTGCTGGGCAGGGAGCCTGCTTCCCTCTCTGTCTCTGTCTGCCTCTCTGCCTACTTGTGATCTCTCTCTCTCTCTCTCTCTCTGTCAAATAAACAAATAAAATCTAAAATAAATAAATAAAGGAAAGAACAAGAACCATATGATACTCTCAATATTTGCTGAAAAAGCATTTGACAAAGTACACCATCCTTTCTTAATCAAAACTCTTTACAGTGTAGGGATATAGGGTACATACTTCAATATCATAAAAGCCATCTATGAAAAACCCATAGCAAATATCATTCTCAATAGGGAAAAACAGAGAGCTTTTCCCCTAAGGTCAGGAACACGGCAGGGCTATCCACTATCACCACTGCTATTTGACATAATACTAGAAGTCCTAGCCTCAGCAATCAGACAACAAAAAGAAATAAAAGACTTCTGAACCAGCAAAGAAGTCAAACTCTCACTCTTTGCAGATGATATGATACTTTATGTGGAAAACCCAAAAGACTCCACTCTAAAACTGCTAGAACTCATACAGGAATTCAGTAAAGTGTCAGGATATAAAATCAATGTACAGAAATCAGTTGCATTTCTATACACCAACAAGAAGACAAAAGAAAGAGAAATTAAGGAGTCCATCCCATTAGAATTGCACCCAAAACCGTAAGATACCTAGGAGTAAACCTAACCAAAGAGGCAAAAAATCTGTATCCAGAAAACTATAAAATACTCATGAAAGAAAGTGAGGAAGACACAAAAAATGGAAAACCGTTCCATGCTCATGGATTAGAAGAACAAATATTGTGAAAATGTCTATGCTACCTAAAGCAATCTACACATCCAATGCAATCCCTATCAAAATCCATCAATTTTTTTTTCAAAGAAATGAAACAAATAACCCTAAAATTTATATGGAACCAGAAAAGACCCCAAATAGCCAGAGAACTGTTGAAAAGGAACACCAAAGTTGGTAGCATCGTAATTCCAGACTTCAAGCTCTATTACAAAGCTGTAATCATCAAGACAGGATGGTACTGGCACAAAAACAGACACATAGATCAATAGAAAGGAATAGAGAGTCCAGAAATGGACCCTCAACTCTATGGTCAACTAAGCTTCAACAAAGCAGGAAAGAATGTCCAATGGGGAAAAAAAAATCCAGTCTCTTCAACAAATGGTGTTGGGAAAATTGGACAGCCACATGCAGAAGAATGAAACTGGACCATTTCTTTACACCACATACAAAAATATACTCAAAATGGATGAAAGACTTCAATGTGAGATAGGAATCCATCAAAATCCCTGGGGAGAACACAGACGGGAACCTCTTCGACCTCAGCCTCAACAACTTCTTCCTGGAGACATTGCCAAGGGCAATGGAAGCAAAGGCAAAGATGAACTATTTTGGGACTTCATCGAGATAAAATGCTTTTGCACAGCAAAGGAACCAGTCAACAAAACCACAAGACAGCCTACAGAATGGGAGAAGATATTTGCAAATGACATATCAGATAAAAGGCTAGTATCCAAAATCTATAAAGAACTTATGAAACTCAACACCCAAAGAACAAATAATCCAATCAAGAAATGGGCAGAAAACATGAACAGACATTTCAGCAAAGAAGACATCCACATGGCCAACAGACACATGAAAAAGTGCTCAACATCACTTGGCATCCGGGAAATACAATTCAAAGCCACAGTAAGATACCACCTTGCACCAATCAGAATGGCTAAAATTAACAAGTCAGGAAATGACAGGTGTTGACAGGAGGCAAAAAAAAGGGGAACCCTCCTACACTGTTGGTGGGAATGCAAGCTGGTGCAGCCACTCTGGAAAACAGTATGGAAGTTCCTCAAAAAGTTGAAAATAGAGCTACCCTACCACCCAGCAATTGCACTTCTGGGTATTTACCCCAAAGATACAAATGCAATGAAGGGGCACATGCACCCGACTGTTTATAGCAGCAATGTCCACAATAGCCAAAGAACCTAGATGTCCATCAACAAATGAATAGATAAAGAAGATGTGGCACACATGCACACACACACACACAGGAATACTATGCAGCCATCAAAAATTTAAATCTTGCCATTTGCAACGACATGGATGGAACCAGAGGGAATTATGCTAAGCACAATAAGTCAATCAGAGAAAGACAGTTATCATATGATTTCTCTGATATGAGAAATTTGAGAGGCAGTGCATGGGGCCATGGAGGGAAGGGAAGGGAAATAATAAAACAAGATGGAACTAGGGAGGGAGACAAACATAAAGCAACTCTTAATCTCAGGAAACAGGCTGAGGGTTGCTGGAGGGGAGGGGTATGGGAGGGATGGGGTGGCTGGGTGATGGACATTGGGGAGAGTATGTGCTATGGTGAGTGCTATGAATTGTGTAAGACTGATGATTCACAGAACTGTACCCCTGAAGCAAATAATACATTATATGTTAATAAAATAAAAAATTAAATTAAATTAATGGCAATTTTTTTAAAAAGTCAATGTGAAGTAATTAAAAAAGGGCTAGAAATATATTTTTTTATTTTATTTATTTATTTGACAGATCACAAGTAGGCAGAGAGGCAGGCAGAGAGAAAGAGAGAGAGGAGAAAGCAGGCTCCCTGCTGAGCAGAGAGCCCCATGCGGGGCTCGATCCCAGGACCCTGGGATCATGACCTGAGCCGAAGGCAGAGGCTTTAACCCACTGAGCCACCCAGGCACCCCATAGAAATATTTTTTAAATATACCATGTAAAAGAGATATCTATTACATTGTTTTCCAACCCATGAAAGCTAACCATGTCAACTTAATCCAGGAAATTGTTGGCCAAATATTACATAGTACTTTGTCCCTAATGAGACTCCAAGTAGCAGAAAACTATGGAAAAGAATAGGATTTGGTGTCAGAGACTTGGGTTCAAATCTCAGCTCTATCACAGAGTTCTTCCTCTTTTTTTTTAAGATGTTATTTCTTTATTTCACAGAGGTGGAGGGAACACAAGCAACTGGAGTGGGAGAGGGAGAAGAGGCTTCCCACTGAGTAGGGAGCCCGACGCGGGGCTTGATCCCAGGATCTGGGATTATGACCTGAGCAGAAGGCAGATGCCCAACAACTGAGCTGCCCAGTCACCCCTGTACCACAGATTTCGATATTGGGTTCAGTCATGTTTCTCATTTCTAAATAGTAATGCTCACAAGGTTGTGCAAAAGGTTTAATGTAATAACATATGTAGAAGTAAAAGAGTTGTGGAAATATTAGCTACTATGTTACTGTACAATCCCTTATTCTTCCAGTCCAGCTAGCTAGCCAATAGCCACAATAATGTTAATTAGAATGAGGTGTGCACAGGGGGGCATAATCAGCCTCAGCCCTTCCAGAAATATCTGTCAGCCTCTGTAACTCTCTTACCATCAGCAACCTCCACACACAAAAGTAGCCCCCCCACCCCACCCCACCAAAAGAGATCATAGGTCCTCTATCACAAGTCTGTTAATGCTGGCTTAGAAGAGCTGACACTTGCCAAATTGTTTTTTGGGTTGTTGTTTTTTTTTTTTTTTTTTCATGAAAATCTAAGATCAAGAATCATATGGTAGACTCAAAAAAAGCTCTCTGTTTAGCAGTTCTTGCAAGGATTCCTATTTTATGTCTTGAAAATAACGGAAATAAAATCGCACATTCATTACAACAAAAGTACCCTTCTATCCCCTTCCCTTAGCATCCTTTCCATGCCATACGCCATATTCGCACTTGCTAGAATCATGACAGTTGCAGGCATGACCATTTGCCTGCCTGATTGAAAGAGACTTAATTCCTGGGTGTATTTCAGAGTTGTAAGGAAGGAAACATTTTTTCTAGATTACTTTTTTTTTAATCAACACTAAAAACTCTGGATTTTAGAAAACGCAGATGCCCCAAGGTCAAACATCTCTCTACTTACCTGATCGCCACTTGAGCGGCAGTCATATTGAGCTGCTGGAGGTTACCATAGAACCGCTCTTCCGAGCTTTCATTTCAAAGGAGATTCTCATTTAATGTCTTTCCATGCAGTTTTTTAAAAGTAATTTTTTTTTTCACTGCAAAAGAAATGGGATCATTATAAACATTCAGAAGTAAGATCACTTACAACTCATAATCTCACCAACTAAAGATAACCATTAACATTTTGCCACATAATTAAGTCTTTTTTTCGAAGTGTGAATGTATATTCTTTATTGACAATACAGTCATATGCATATCATTTTTTAATCTTTTTCTCCTTAACAGTATATTGTCAACATTTTTCCATGCCGCCAAATGTTCTTCTTCAGCATCACTTCAAATGATATATTTGGATCTTAACATGTGTTATTTAACCAACCCTTTACGGCTGGGCATGTAAGTCGTTTCCAAATTTCATTATTATAAACAGTGCTGAGCTAGACAGCCATACAGCTGGAACTTTGGGTTCATTGACAACTATTTCCTCCTAGAGGCAAAATTTGAGTGGAAGGGTATGGCCAGAGTTTAAGGGGTTTGTTTGTTTGTTTGTTTGAAGATTTTATTTGTTTATTTGACAGAGATCCCAAGTAGACAGAGGCAGGCAGAGAGAGAGGAAGGGAAGCAGGCTCCCTGCTGAGCAGAGAGCCCGATGTGGGGCTCAATCCCAGGACCCTGAGATCACGACCTGAGCCGAAGGCAGAGGCTTTAACCCACTGAGCCACCCAGGCGCCCCGCATCTGGGTGTTTTTGTTTCCCAGTGTAAGATTCAGCAGTCTTGAAATAGGTCCAGAGATCTAAAACATACAGTGTGAGGGGTGCCTGGGGTAGCTCCGTTGGTTAAGCATCTGCCTCTTGATTTCCGCTCAGGTCATGATCTTAGGGTCGTGAGATAGAGCACCGTGTCGGGCTCCACGCTCAGTGTGGAGTCTATGTGATAGTCTCTCTCTCCCTCACCCCCACTCCCCCTCATGCATGCTCCCTCCCTCTCTCTTCAAATAAATGAATAAAATCTTTAAAAAAAAAAATGCAGTGTAACTGTTATTCACAGAAACTAATCACTGACCGGGTCCTACTTTGCTTCTCATTTATGGACTGGTTGGAAGCACTTGAGGAGAAAAATGTGTCATTTGACCAAACAAATATTTAATGATTTGTCAAGAACCTACCATGCCTGGTACCCACAGCTCCTTAAACGTGTCTTAACCCCAGGTCCCTGCTCGCATCAGGCCATAGGCTCCACTCTTGGTACAGAGCAGTTTTGCATCTTCTCCTGCGTGCTCTCTGCAGGAAAAAATATGGGTCACTTTCCTCTGGCCAAGTTTTCCCCAGAACTATCCACATATACACATAACCAAAATAAACGTCTAAATATAGTGCAAATAAATTTCCCACCCAATGTCCTAGAACCAGTTTCTTGTCCAGAACCACCCATGGGGGACCAGGCTCTGCATGCATCTCTGTAGGGATGGATAATGAAACAATAGCCCTTCTGTAAATTCTCTTTAACCCAAAGTTAAATCATTCTCACCTTTCTTGATGAAATTCGACTGAGAACAAATAAACCATGTTATTACAGATAAGAAATACTTTGGCCAATGTTCCAGAACCATTTCTAAATCAAGGGCCTAATCTGTCCCTTGGTTGTGCATGTCCTCACCTATCACCCCAAAATTGCTATCCTAACGTTCTTTTCCCTTCTGCTATTTCCTTTTTTTTTTTTTTTTAAGATTTTATTTATTTATTTGACAGACAGAGATCACAAGTAGGCAGAGAGGCGGGCAGAGAAAGGAGGAAGCAGGCTCCCCGCTGAGCAGAGAGCCCGATGTGGGGCTCGATCCCAGGACCCTGAGATCATGACCTGAGCTAAAGGCAGAGGCCTTAACCCACTGAGCCACCCAGGTGCCCCTTCCCTTCTGCTATTTCCAAGAAGTCAGAAGGAAAAGGGCAGTAGCAAACACACACACACACACACACACAGACCCCAAAAACCAAAAAAGACAAACAGGAAAACAGTTCAAGATTTAGGAAACTTCGACACCTTTACCACCACGACCCAAGGTGATTTTTAAAAGTTAAGTGCCACCCTGGCCAAGCGTTGATAATTCGGCAGACACTGTTCTTTTATAAAGAGCATAAATTTAACACAGGAAACATTGTCATGGGCTGTCAGAACGAGTTACTGTTGAATGGCCCCTGCATGGGGCGCCCATTCAAACAGTCAGGGAGCTGCTGCCGTCCACACCACCCCCGCCCCCCCTTGCCTCTGAGGGGGTGCCCCTTTGCAACTTGAAACCACCTCCTTAGCTCTCTGAGGGTCCCCGCAGGACTCTGTGCTTGGGAAGAGAAGTGGGTTGTGGCTCTTGTGTCTCCGGAGAGTCACTCGGGACAGTGGGGACCAGGACCCCAGGACCAGGCACTGGGTTCTCAGTCCAGGTGTGTGCTGAGAAACTGGAGGCACTGAACCGGGAGCCCCTGGAGGAGTAGGAGTGGGTGTCGCTCGTCTTTGCCATCCCTGTCCTGAGCACAGGGCCTACCATGGCAGACAAATGAGCTAAACACTGTCAAGAGTTGCACCTTCTGGAGGGTGTCCCCTGATGTTGGGAGGCTAGGATGATGAGATGATGACGGCTATTCCCCAAGGCAGCTCTGTGGGTCCTGAGGGCAAGTGGGAGGGAAGCACCAGAGTGCTAAAATCCCTTTGCCTAAAACCCTCTGTTTCTTCTTTTTTTTTCTTTTTCTTTCTTTTTTTTACTGCCTTTATTTCTAAGACCACAGAGCCCTTGTTCTCCTTGTCACTTTGGCCACTCTCGGCTCATGCATATTTGCTTGCTGCCTTCGGGTCTTCAAAATGTGCTTCCAATCCTATTTCCTTAGGATGAACAAGCCCAGCAAAAAAAACAAAAAACAAAAAACAAAAAAAACAAAAACTCACGCTTTAAGCCTTGTTAATTTCTCTGAGCCTTAATTTTCTCCCCTGCAAAATGGAGATATCTCCTACATCATCACGCAAACTACTTACCGTGGGGCCTGGCGTAGTGCTTAATAAAGAGTAGCCAGTACTGACATTATTTTTTTTTTTATTTTTTTTTATTTATTTGTCAGAGAGAGAGGGAGAGAGAGTGAGCGAGCACAGGCAGACAGAGTGGCAGGCAGGGGCAGAGGGAGAAGCAGGCTCCCTGCCGAGCAAGGATCCCAGGACGCTGGGATCATGACCTGAGCTGAAGGCAGCCGCTTAACCAACTGAGCCACCCAGGCGTCCCAAGTACTGACATTATTAAAGACCAGGAAGGAAGCCAGCTGCCTAGAAGGTGAGGGAGCCTCTTTGAACATAGCTAAGCCTGTCTGAATTTTGGATCTGGGCAAATTACACTAACCATGATGGGATGGTGGTGGGTGGCGTGATCTGCAAGAAGGAAATCATATTTAGCTAGGACTGTTCATTATTCAGGTTAAACATAAGAATTTTTTAAAAAATTTTTTCAAGTAAGCTCTACACCCCAACATGAGGCTTGAGCTCACAGTCCTGAGTTGGAGAATGATATGCCGCTCCCACTGAGCCAGCCAGGCACCCCTAAAAATCAAAATTGTACAGGAAAAAAATTCATGAGAATAAAAAAGAGAGAAGCCAAGTTATCTTAACACAGACATCTCTCCTCTCTCTCTCTCTCTCTCTCTCTCATGCACGCAGCTTTCAAGCATCCTTGAAGCCGATAAAATTGTGACCCTAATACATTAAGGAAAAATGCCCTAAACCAGCCAAGAGTGAAAATAAACATGACTGAGCAATAAATTAGGATCTCCTTCACTCTCCTTCTACCTCCCACATGCCTGGGTTTTGCACGGGGAGAAATATAGTCCATATGGAGGTTTTGGCGCAATCGAGACCCAGTCCTCACCCTCTCTACACATGCCCTCCCCCAGGTGACTTGGGGCCCAGGCGTCCAGGGCATTGGATAAACATGAGCCGATGCAGATGGAATGAGCAGATGTCTGGAGTCCTGAGCCCAGGCTAGGAGGGACAGACAGTGAGAGTGAGTGGGAGGCCTGCAGGGGAACAGGCACCCCGTTTTCTTGCCCATTCCCCTGATCCCCGAGTGCCAGTGTGGAAAGAAGTGCTCATTCCAATACCTGGTGACTCTCCTCAGGCTTCTCGGGATACGACGACTTCCAGACCTAGAGAAAAGTATCCACGTCCAAGCAGCTTGGCATTCACCTAATCCCATCTGTCCATGTGACGGATGAGAAAACGGAGGCCGAGAAGCTTTAAAAAGTTTGACCAATCTCATCTACCAGCTCATTGCAAAACCAAGTCTCCTGCTTTCTAGAGCGGTCCTCCCATTTTTTATTTGCCAGCTCCCACGGTATGACCGAAGATCATTCATCCAACTTTCCATTAAACACTCACTATCTGCCAGGCATTGGAGTGGGCATTCGAAACAGTAAGAGTTTTCCACGGCAATAATGAAAGATCTGTCTGCAGATGCAAAAAAAAAAAAATTATTATGGGAGCTGCTTGCCCTTTAACAATAAACAATTGGTAAGCGTCTACTATGTGCTGAGTTCAGGACTAGCGAGGCAGAAAGGAAAGAAATGGACAAGGCACTCTCCCTTCCCCTCCTTGGGGTACTCCTGGTTGAAGTCAAATTCCACCAACATGGATAAACAGAGAGGAGAGTCAGACCGTGAATTAACATGGGATAAACACAGATAACAAATAGACAAGATTAAATATTTAGATTATGTGTTGGCCAGGGGTTAAGTGGATTAATGGAGTGATGAGTTGAGCAGAGTTATGGGATTTCCATGTTTAGACAGGGTGGATTAGGTTGTCGAGCATATGGAAATGCAAATCGAAACTGCTATCATCAGCATTAACATTCTGTATTCAGTTCCGGAGGTGCCTTTCCGACTGAGGGCAGAAGGTGCAGGACAGACCCTGTCTCGCCCATCTTTACGACATCCTGGTGAGTCAGAGAGCCAGCCCTGTAATTCCCAGGCTCCCAGTGAGGCAACAGATCCAGAGGAGGGAGTGGAAAAGTCCATAAAACCTAGTCTACCCGGCCCCTCTTGCCTCCGATCCGAGTACCTTCAGGGCGGTTGGGCAACATGGACAGGCACCGACAGGATGACCCACTGGAACACAGCCCTTTTGATCTTCTACCTCAAAGGAGGAGACCGTGTGAGTTACCTTGTAATTACTGCCCAAGTACTTCAAAAGCGCTTTGCAATCTCCATAGAGCGTAAGTTTCCTAAGGGCAGGGACTTCCTACCCTGAAGGCCTCCAGTCACAGAGAGCCATGGAACCCTGGGGCCCCAGCAGATGTTTTCCACGTTCCTACTGAAGGAGTGAAAGGTCTAGAGAAGAAATCGCAGGAGGAGATGGTCGTGTTCTCACCACCGAAGCTCTCTCTGCCCCTTCATTTCCTGCCCTGCATGCCTCCTGCCCCCCACCCCCACCCCGCGACACTGGATCCTGAAACAAGTTTCTGCCTGGTCAGTGACTCATTTAGACACCCCTGGAATCATTTGCCGCCCCTACCATCCACAAAAAAGGGTTATTCATGAAGATCGGTGAGAAGTGCCTGGAGATCCAGCTTTTCTGTTTTTCTGGATGGAGGAATTCCATAACCGTATTCGCCTGTGTGTCCCACGCATACCGCTTGACAAAGAACAACAGAGGGCCAGGTATTTGGCTCCAACGCCCAGTCTGTGCTCCTTCCTTCTTGGGACTTTTCTCCCAAACCCGACACCTGCTCACTACCCAGATAAACTGGAAAGTAGGTCCTCTTTCCAAAGTTGTTCCCACAAGGGGCATCTTGGGGGCCAAGGGGGTTGTGCGGTGGACTCTCAATTTCCACTCGGGTCATGATCTTGGGGTCGTGAGATCGAGCCCTGCACCAGGCTCCACGCTCCAGGGGGATCTGCTGGAGCATTTCTTGCCCTCTGCCCCTCCCCCTGCTCTCTCTCTCTCTCTCTCAAATAAATGAATAAATCTTTTTTAAAAATTGTCCACACGATGCTTCTGCCTAACATCATGCCTTTTAAACCACATCTTGCCTGTCCTCCAGGCCCCTGGTGTGGGCCCGTATTAATTTGCAAAACCGCTCTCAGAGAGATAAATGGAGACATGGTGACATGGAGACATCTGGGTTTGACCCTGGGTCCTGCCACTGTGTTAGTAATAGGACAGTGGATGCTTTTGATTGATGGATGACAAGCAGAGGCCCGGGGACATTAGACAACCTACCTTGGAAACTAGGCTTCGGTCCCTCTCCTCTGCAAAGAGGAACCCGCTCTGGTCCATCTCAAAAGTCTATTCCAGGGGATGCCTGGTGGCTCAGTTGGTTAACCTGCTGCCTTTAGCTCAGGTCATGATCCCAGCGTCCTGGGATCGAGTCCCGCATCGGGCTCCTTGCTCGGCAGAGAGCCTGCTTCTCCCTCTGCCTCTGCTTCTCCCTCTGCCTCTGCCTGCCACTCTGTCTGCCTGTGCTTGCTCTCTCTCTCTCCGACAAAAAAAAAAAAAAAAAAATTAAAAAAAAAAAAATTAAAAAAAAAAAAAAGTCTATTCCAGATCTGCATTTCTGACCATGGTCTACCTTCCTGCTATTTTCTTTCCCCCATAAACCCTCTCTCGTGAGATACGGTGAGGAACCTCCCTTCTCCGGGCTGGGAACCATTCCAAACTCACCAGGAGCCAGATTCAGACAAATGCTGCCAGCGGTTGCCAGGTGTGGGCCGATAGGCTTATGGCCTTTATACACCCTCCTGTGGAGTGTGCTCAGCCCACGTTGTTTCCCTGTTTGAGTACCCTTCATGGCCATGCTACACAGAACTGAACTTGATTCCTGACCCTGGACCATCTGTTCCACCCACCCCTCCTCAGGCTCCTGCCAATCCACCTGTGTTTTCCCCCAGGGAAAGGGCGCTTCCTCTGCCTTCTGGACTCTCCCAGCCTACTGCCCCTGCCCCAGATTCCTCTTGAACTCTAACATGCCTCTCTGGCTTACCCTGACGTAGGCCCTTCCCTCTTGACTCCTGTGCCCTTCGCTCAGTCAGTGGGAACACGGAGCCCCGGAGTTCTCAGGACGTCTGAAGGCTTCAAAGGCCAACTCTATCGCTGTCTGGGTGAGTTTACAATAAAAACGGTAGGCTCGGAAGGGCTCCGGCCTTCCTTGGCTGTGTGAGGGCACTATTTCAAGGGTAGGAACTGGGAAGTCCCTCAATGGTTAAAATATTACTTGAAAATACAAACTGGCAGACTGAATTCATTATTGTGGATTCTTCCCCCACCCCTTTAAAGTAGAAAACACATTTTTCAATACCCGGGTTATGTGCTTTAAACATTGTCCTGACATCTGTCCTTTAAAAGCACAGTAGAAAGCTTGCTTTCAACTACAAGCACAGATAAAATATGGAAACACAGCTCCGCCTTTCTGGGCTAGGGACATGCTAAGTAATAGGGACTTGCATGACTAAGCTTCTACTATGCTGACTTATGCAAAATTCAGGAGCAAACCGATCATTCTTCTTAGTTTGACAACGTTTAAATGAGAAACAGCCTTCACCCTGGGTCTGAAGACTGGTGAGCTCACTTGGGAACCTGATTGCACCCAATTTAATAGCAATTTTAAAACAGATCTATCTAAATATTAAGCCTCCTTAACTAACAGAGATGTAGGCAGTGATTCTAATTATGGAACAAAAGGTCAGCGGAGATCAGACCAAGGCACAATTCATGTGAGATTTGGCTCAAGCTGGTTTTTAAGATCTCACCTTTCATGGAAAGAAAGAGACAGAGAGAGAGAAAGGGAGGCGCCTGGGTGGCTCAGTCATTATGTCTGCCTTTGGCTCAGGTCATGATCCCAGAGTCCTGGGATCCTGGGATCGAGCCCCGCATCGGGCTCCCTGCTCGGTGGGAAGCCTGCTTCTCCCTCTCCCACTCCCTCTGCTTGTGTTCCCTCTCTTGCTGTCACTCTTTCTGTCAAATAAGTAAATAAAATCTTTTAAAAAAGAAAGGAAGGAAGGAAGGAAGGAAGGAAAGAAGGACAGAAGGAAGGAAGAAGGAGGAGAAAAGGAAGGGAGGGAGGAAGAAAAGAAGGAAGGAAAGAAGGAAGACAGAACCTGGAACTAATGAATATTTATACTGAAACTTATTTTATGCTAAGTTTTTGTGGCAACGTTTTCTCTTTCCCTTCAAGATGTGCTACCTTGTAAGGATAAATGAATTCTCAAGAGCTTAGTCAGTTAAACACTACCGTGACAGCATCTGTTTTGTTATTTTCAATGACAATAAAAGCGGATTAGGGGTTCTAATCAAATTATTTTTCCCAAAACATCAATTACCTACCCAAAAGAAGGCTCAGATTCTGAATTTCCTGAATCGGCCTCAATTTCAAATTTTCTGTTGCCGTTTCACAATAAGTAATTAAAACATCCTGGAAATTCTTAGTTGTTTGTTTATTCTCAAGGCGCAGGGGAGGGGTGTGGGGAGGGTGCATCCGATGTCACTAAATCCTTGAGTTAGATGGCATAGCCTGATGTTGATTCGGGAAACAGTCATTGCTCCGGCCTTGAGAAAGAGTCTTAGTGGCCCACTCACACCTGCATTATTTCACAGGACAGAAACACAGCCAACCCCCAGCCTGGCTGGTCCAGCCTGAACCAGGATCATCACTGGCTTTCCCAAGTATTTCCCCATGTTGTGGATTCATGTTGCTGGCTGCTGGTTCTGGTTCACTGCTAGAACCGGGTGTCCTTCCTCCCAAAAGGAGTCACTGGCCAGTCACACCTGAGACCCATTTCTTAGAACCTCAAAGAAAAGACTGGTTTGCAGGTTGCTGAGCCTGTGTGGAGCCTCTCCTGGGCCCTAAGACCCCCGTCTCCACAGGAGCAGCAACAATGATGTAAGAAGAAATGGTTGGCCCCAAGGGTCTGGGGGGTAATGAAATCAATGCTGGTGCTTTGAAGGTAGTAAGGACCCACCCACCCACCCACCCACCCAGGTGCCCAGGGTGGACAGGACTTTTGAAGGAGCAATGGAAGCCCAGAACAAATAGAAACACCTGTCTTCCAATCAACCTCCAAAGATTGGACAAATGTATCTCAATGATCTTGGCGTTCTGAAGCCCAGAACAAATAGAAACACCTGTCTTCCAATCAACCTCCAAAGATTGGACAAATGTATCTCAATGATCTTGGCGTTCTGAGGACCGGCAGTTCCTCACGTTTTCAGGACTACAGAGGTCTCCAAGTCCCTCCCATCGATGCTTCCCAAACTATAACATGCACATGAATCACCAGAGTCTCTGGTTAAAGCACACATTCTGATTCCCAGGTCTGGGGTGGGACCCGAAGTTCTGTATTACAAGCTTTGGAGGACCATGCTTTGAGTAGGTTTCTTCATCTGTCTGCGCTGCTCTAACAGAAGACCATGGACTGGGCAACTTCTAAACACAGTTCTGGGGCTTGGGAAGTCCAAGGTCAAGGTCCCGGCAGGCTCTGTCTGATAGCGTCCTGCTTCTTGTTCCTTCCCACTGTGTCCTCCTCACATGGGGGAAGGGGTGAGGAAGCTCTCGGATTTCTCTTTTATAAGGACACTCATCCCCTTCATGAGGGCTCCACCTTCATGACCCAATCACCTCCCAAAGGCCCCATGTCCGGATACCATCACCTTGCGGGGTAGGATTTCAACCTACGATTGATGGGGAGACAGGGGAGAGACACAAACCTTCAGTCCGGAACAGGTAGAAGAGAGTTCTTACAGAAAACTAGGAGTGTGGGGAAAATCAAACAAAACAAAAGTAGGGATGTGGAGAAGCTCACCCTGGACAACTAATGTTGGTCAAATTACTAGCCCTGGGAGGTGGCTCCCGAGGAGCTAAATTCAATTAAATTTAGAAAAATTAAATCAGTGAAATTTCCTGCCTCCGTGGGTTGCAGAGCATATTAAAACTCATTTCTTGTGATACATGCTTGCCCACTAGTAAGTTTAAGCTTTAAAACAGTTGTTACCCATCAAAATAAATTAGTCGGGAAGGACCAGCACTCCACGTGAGCACCCACAGGGCATCCTCGGTATCCCCGTGTCATCCAGTGTCTGCCTCTCGAAGACCGGGCCCTCCTCATCTCACCTTTATCATCACAGCCCAGAGATCATCACAATGGTTCTTCTGTTAAGACAGTGCTTTTTGGGGCGCCTGGGTGTCTCAGTGGGTTAAAGCCTCTGCCTTAGGCTCAGGTCATGATCCCAGGGTCCTGGGATCGAGCCCCACATCGGGCTCTCTGCTCTGCAGGGAGCCTGCTTCCCTTCCTCTCTCTGCCTGCCTCTCTGCCTACTTGTGATCTCTGTCTGTCAAATAAATAAAATCTTTAAAAAAAAAAAAAAAAAAGAGTGCTTTTCTTTTTTTTCTTCCTTTTCTTCTTTCTTTTTTTTGTGCTGTTATTTTTCTAATGGAGAATCTCTTTTTTAATTTTTTAAAAAAGCTTATATTTATTTATTTGAGAGAGAGAAAGAGCACAAGCAGGGGTAAGGGGCAGGGAGAGAGGGAGAAGCTGACTCCCCACTGACCAGGGAGCCCAATGTAGGACCTTGGGATCACGGTCCCAGCTGAAGGCAGATGCTTAACTGAATAAACCACCCAGGCGCTGCATGGATGATTTTTTTAAAAATGCTTTTAGGGGCACCTGGGTGGCTCAGTGGGTTAAGCCTCCAACTCTTTGATTTCAGTTCAGATCATGATCTCAGGGTCTTGAGATCGAGCCCTACCCCGGGCATGGAGCCTGCTTAAGATTTCTCTCTCCCTCTCCATCTGCCCCTCCCCCTGCTTGCTATCATAAGCATGCTCTCTCAAAAATAAATCAATTAAATAAATAAAATTAAACATGCATTTAGAACCATTTCATAATCTCATTTTTTCCCTACTATCAAGTTTAAACTCGTAGGTAAATAATCCTTTACTGTAATACCAGTTCCAAGTGTCAGCTAGACATTAGACATTGTGCTAGGTTCATTACAGACACATCATCTCATTTACCCACCATGAAAGGCAGGTATCATTAGTCTCTTTTTAGAGCTGGGGAAATTGATTCTCAGGGAGTCAAAATAACTTGTTCAAACTCAGTTGCTACAAAGTGGTTGAACAGAAAATTAAAAACTCAGCTCCATTCGCTTCATAGCTGTTTTGTTGGTTGGTTGGTTTGAAGCAGAACCCACTATCCCAGAGTGTTCTGCCAGGTCCATAAGTGGCCTTTAGGACCATCCATCTACTTCAGGCTTCACTTCCCAATGAACCATCATACCTTTTCCAAACAAAATAGGAGAATATTCTGTGTCAGGGGATTAATTTACCCTTCTATTAACATCCATTTGGAGCCTTCCCAGAAAAGGGAAGACGACTGTCTAAAGGCTCAAAAATGTGTCTGATCCTTGATTCATTTTAATTTTACAGATTTCTAATGAGAATTCATGAGCCATCTCTAATCCATTTGGAGAGGCTTCTCCAACAGAAAATTCGCTATTCTAGAACATAGCTTCCTTAGAGTTTAAGACACTGCGGACACCATCAAGTTTACCCTCAGTAGTGTGTCCAGATGACATTCATCCTTCTCATTAAGGAATTTTCCAATGAGGGATACCTGGGTGGCTCAGTCGGTTAAGTGTCTGCCTTTGGCTCAGGTCATAATCCCGGGGTCTTGAGATCAAGTCCTGTGTTGGGCTCCTTGCTCAGCAGTGAGACTGATTCTCCCTCTGCCTGCCATTCCTCCCTGCTTTGTGCTCTCCTTCTCACTCTTTGACAAATAAATAAATAAAATCTTTTAAAAAAAGAAAGAAAGAAAGAAATTTTCCAACGAGGAGAATTTCCCTCATCCTTGAAACAGTTGACTTTGTTAGGTGCTCTACGGTAGGGACGTTGACTTGCTCCTAAAATCATTAGTTTTGGATCACTTGTCTTTCAAGACAAATGTGGGTATTCAGGGCACAGATTGTCACTGCCCTGGAGGGCAGGTCGCTCGGACAGCTAGGGAGACCTACATTCAAGTGGGACTCTGTGACTGACCAGTTGTCAGGCAAGCTACCTTATTTTTCTGAGTCTCAACTTACTTACCTATTAAATATTAATAATGATAGTTGGTCATAAGGCTGTTTGAGAATTAAGAGGGTATCCTATGAAAAGTACCTGGCCCGAAGTTGCTACTCAATAAAATGAATGAGAGGTAAAGAATTTTAGTCTTTATGACTTTAACACTCCATTTTATATTGTCTGAGCAGAGTGATTGGTGGGGGGGAATCCCAATCACTTTTATATTTCTTTTCCCGTTAGCTAGCAATCCATTTTCTGGCAAACCTTCAGGTCCTTTCGATCTTAGTAAGGCTGAAAGCCAATAATAATCACCCAGAAAGAAAGAAAGAAAGAAAGAAAGAAAGAAAGAAAGAAAGAAAGAAGGGACGCCTGGGTGGCTCAGTCTGTTAAGTGGCTGCCTTCGGCTCAGATCATGATCCCAGCGTCCTGGGATCGAGTCCCGCATCAGCCTCCTTGCTAGGCGGGGAGCCTGCTTCTCCCTCTGCCTCTGCCTGCCACTCTGTCTGCCTGTGCTCGCTCTCTTTCTGGGGTGCCTGGGTGGCTCAGTGGGTTAAAGCCTCTGCTTTCGGCTCAGGTCATGATCCCAGAGTCCTGGGATCGAGCCCCACATCAGGCTCTCTGCTCCGCAGAGAGCCTGCTTCCTCCTCTCTCTCCTTGCCTGCTTGTAATCTCTGTCAAATAAATAAATAAAATCTTTAAAAAAAAAAAAAAAAAGATTAGGCACTACTTTAAAAAAAAAAAAAAAAGAAAGAAAGAAAGAAAGATCTTATCCATCCAGGTACCATTAATTCTAAGATTATAAATCGGGCCATGTATGGGTCAAGCTAAAATTCTGCCATTCTTCTCAGATGGTGTGTTGGGTTGTGTCTGGATCACATTAGGTCTTCTCTAGATGACCCCTCATAGCACTTTGAAAACTGCTCAGAAAGTACACGTTCAGCCTGTGGTTTGCCTACAACTATGTACATCACCTATCCACATTTCAGTGACACTGTATCGGTCCCCCGTATTGAACTCCTATCCCACAATCATTCAAATCCTACATTACAACCCAGGTTCCGCTCTTCCTTCTGCTGTGTCAGAGTCATCTGATTAAGGAAATCTACTTTTCAAGTCTGAGTTCAAATCCAGATCAAAATCGTCCCTTCCCCACCTCCTTACTCGGCTCACCACCAACCCCTTCCTGAGGCCCCCAGTGCTGAGCGAAAGAGCCAGGCGCAGGGTTGAATAATTGAATGAATCAATGAGCAATTGTTCCAGTGGGTTTGGGCACTGTGTCAAGTGTGCTAGGACACAGGCCATCTGCTTTGTATCTTGACACCACGCGGTGTTTGCTTTAGTCGTTTCTCTTAGTTCCTTCCCACCAAGCACCAGCATGCTTGCCGCCGTTCCTTCATACCGCCTGGCCAGAGAGCGCGAGCTGTAGGTCGCGAGCTGTGACAATAATTAGCCATCTATGACATGAAGTCTGTGGATGAGGGGAGAGAATTGCAAAGGTGAAAACAGAACTCAGGCATCCTTACCCCCAAAGACGTTGCTGCAGGATAAGCTGCACACACCTCAGAACGGCCCAGATGACCTTTATAGCCTTGATGTCACTTCGCATCAAGACACTTAGGCTCAGATGTTCTCGTTCCCGGCTACTCAGAGTGTGTGGTCGAGCCGTCAGCAGCCACGTCGACGGGGGGGGGGGGAACTTGTGAGCGAGGCAGAGTCTTGGGCCCCTCGCCAGATGTACTAAACAGGCATCTTCCTTTTAAGAAAATCCTCAGGGAATGAAAACATTGTTCTTCTGTGGGCCACACTTTGAATAGCAAGGCTCTCGATGACCATGGTCCCCTAAAGGAGTCACACGTGGTCATATCTCTAAACCTTTGGTCATATTATTCCTTCTGCTTGTACTCCTCCTTTCCACCTTCTCTCTGTGAATTCTACACGATTTCAGTTCCTATGTAGAAACCATGAGAGCACCAATCTCAGCACTAAGCGAAAGAACGGCTTGCTTATCCGACTTACACCTTCTGTTGTAACGACTAGTTTCTGTGTGTTGGTCCCTCCAGGGCTGTCGTTCAACAAGAGGAACCACGTGTATTCATCACCCAGCAAAGCTCATGGAATAATGATTGACACTCGCGGGGCGGCGTCTGGTGGCTCAGTCAGTTGAAGCTTCTGACCTTGGTTTTGGCCCATGTTGCGATCTCAGGGTTATGAGGTGGAGCCCCGAGTGGGGCTTTGCACGCAGCCCAGAGTCTGCTTGAGATTCTTTCTCCCTCTGCCTCTCCCCCTGCTCACCTCCTTGCTCATTGCTCACTCTCTCTCTCTCTCAAATAAATAAATAAAATCTTAAAAAAAAAAAAAGACTGATGCTAGCCCCATGCTATTTGCCATTTTTACGTGTTTAATAGGTTCCAGAAGAAGCCATTTGGTTTAGAAGACGTCCTACCAAATTTCAACTTGTGACACATTTAGCAAACGTCAAATGCCTACATGTTTGTTGAATGACAGACCAGTCTTGACACAGAAACTTAAGAGCGTATGGATTTCCGCATGCCCTCAAAGATATGCTGCGACAGGAAAATGGTCTGCTCCTGATCATCTTTGGCAGGGGATTGTAAATTGCAGAGAGTAAATGTAAAGGCTGATTTGTAACCCATCACTAGGAGCCTTAATGGTCCAAATCAGGCCCTTACAATGTTTTTCTTTCCTAGTCCAGGAACACACAACAACAAGCTTTGTGGGGAGGTAAGTCGATATCCAGGAAAAAAAAAAAATTTAAAACACACTTCGGGAATTGAAGGCATTGAAATAAATCATAAATTCATCTCATTTCCTGCTTCTCACCCCAACCTCATTCACGACTATGCTCTAACAGCTTGGTTTGAAATGACTACCACGATGAAAATTTCCTTCTTTCTCAGGGCCCCAGCCAAACCCCACTGAGAATGAAAGAACTATGCAGAGGGATGGTTGAAATTTCCCATAAGTTGAATTTTTTATTACAGCAACTGCTGCTTTAAAAGCCAGTCCTAATGCATATGGCTTACAAATTATTGCCTCATGTAGGGAAAGCAAAATCATCTTTCTCCAAGTAGATGTGCACTTGACCAAATGCTACGGGGTGGTTTACATGCCAAGAGCTGAGATTCTCTAACTGTTGGGGTGCCCACTGAATGTACCACAGACAGTCCCAGGACATTACATATCTGTGTATCCTTTGTCGCCGCGCTCTAGGATTGTCCCGGGCTACAGGGATTTAAGTTTGGGGATTCGTCACTGATAGTAAATAGCTAGTGAGTGTTTGAGAATTTTAGGTTGAAGGTGAATTCCAAGGTCATTTCATATAATGCTTGAATCATGTAAGGAACATCCCTACCAAGTGGTCATCCAGCTGAAACCAGAATATCTCCAGTATCAAGGAGCCCATTACCTCTCAAAGCCCATAAGTTCCTCGAGTCCCAATGTATGTATTTGGCCTTGTCTCCATCTTTTCCTGTGCCCGAACATTGCCCTGCAGCCAAACACAGGCTCTGCACATACCCTGAGTTAGACTTGCACTTTCTCGCTCTCTGCGTCCATTAGTTAGTATTCTTTGGCTTCATGCAACAGACCACAACTCTTGTTGCCTTAAGCAAACAGGGAATCTGGGGGGAAGAACTGAGGGGAAAGGGAGAGTCAGGCCCTAGCAAGGGCAGACACCCGAATCTAGGCAGCAGGAGCACAAAAACAGCATTTTTTAGAATCCCACCAACGGCATAAATCAGATCTAGTAGTTTCCCACCTTAGAAACTCTGGGTTCGAGCTCCAAATTCTGCTTAGTCTAGATGGATGCCACTCCTTGTCCAGAGAAAAGCCAACGCCTCTTAGACCACATATGGCAGATATGAAGAGTCTTCCAAAATAAAGGGGGTGTTGTGCCCAGAAAAGGCAAAAACAATGCCAGACTGACAAAAAATGAACATTTATAAACTCCCACTTCTGCTTTTGCTCAAACCCCAAAGGACCTCTTCCACCCCCCAGACAATTCTAACTGGCAGCCTGGACACCCAACTCCCCTCCCCTTCCTGGCACTCCCTGATCTGGTTGCCTCCTTTGCTTGCATACATCATATGTCTCCCACCTAATCTCTTCCCAGTCAGGAACCAGACCTTTAGTTCTTTTCTCTGCCACAGGACCTACATACAAAATACGTGCTTCCATCCTGTTGCTGTTTTCCAAATGATGCTTTTCAAAACAGCAGAAAATGTCTCACTTCAAGAAGATGGACACCCCCAGCACAGGGTGAAGGGTAGGGAAGCAGTGAATTACCCCGAGCACTGACGTGTGGGCAGTCAAGATTCCTTCGTTTTAGAATTTTATGGCATATGGGATTTCTATTTTTTTTTAAGATATTTTTTATTTATTCAACAGAGAGAGAGAGAGGTCACAAGTAGGCAGAGAGGCAGGCAGAGAGAGAGGAAGGGAAGCAGGCTCCCTGCTGAGCAGAGAGCCCGATGTGCGGCTCAATCCCAGGACCCCGGGATCATGATCTGAGCCGAAGGCAGAGGCTTTAACCCACTGAGCCACCCAGGTGCCCTGGGATTTTATTATTTAAATGAATATTTCTTTTTCATGATTGGAGTGTTAAATCAAAATGCCTCACCCCATTGGTATTTATCCTCTGACGTTTCAACTCCTATCCCCATTCTCTCACTCAGTCAACAACCAGTAATTGTGCCAGGATCCAGGAGCATAAATATGTCTCTGCCCTCAAGGAGCTCATCATCCTTGATGAGCAGAAGGGATAGAAGGGTGAATCGGGAACTACAATATAGGAATCTGTCTACTAGAGGTATAGACTAGGTGCCCCCTCATCCTCTAGATCAGAGCTTCTCAAAGCACATACTCAGACTTACTGCAACAAACTCGGTCTTAGACCTTCTTATACCGCAGACCCCTGGCCCCATGCCTATGGAGTCAAGCATTTAGCCTAGTGCTTGGAGCCTAGGAATTTTTAACAAGCTCCCTGAGTGGGTTTTATGCCCATATCATATATTGAGACCTTGTACTCTAGCCATAAATTCTTGAGACTTGAGGATACTGAATGCTATCATAGGGATATTCCAAAGCCAAAAGAAACAAACAAACAAAAAACAAAAAACCCTACTAAAATCCCAACAAAACATTGTATAAACTCAGACGAGCTCATCCTCTAATGCAGTGAAACTTCCACTCAGTATCAAACTCATTTTCCATGACTCATGGTTATGGGCATACATCGTTCCATTATTAAACCCCAAAGGAGAACAGCCTGCTTGACAAGAAGAGTTCCAGCCTGGCAACCCTCTGGAGTCCTGCCTGGTCCACGCCTCGATGAGAAGATTGCTCCAGAAGCTAGCATACCCTGATTGCATAGCAGGGTCGCTCTCAACTCTACTCCCCGTAATATATGTCATCCAGTCATAAACGGACCCCATAAGAAGTAGGGTTTTCTGACAAACGGGAAGATGGGGCAGTTGCAATATGTGTAATTATTATTAATAATATCTTTCAACATGTGATCATTCCTCACTGGACCTCAAATCAACTGCACTTGCCCCATCTTCTATTTTGAGTGTAGAGGAAAGAAGAGCTGGAAAATGTGCTCTTGGCTCAAAGGACAAGGAGGAAATGCAATCTAATTTCTTCCTTTTCTTAAAGCCCCGATAACTAACCCCCCAAATTTTTTAAATTAAAATAAAAGTTCTGTTTTTCTTTCCTCATTTCCACCCCCAAAAGTTCTGTCTTTCAAACAGCAGGTCCCAAATTTCCAGTGGACAATGGGACAAGCCTGGCCTCAGAGGTTGGAGCTCTCGGGTTTAGCCGCACACCGCCTCTGAGACAGTAGGGGTGAGTCACCCACTTCTGCATGTAGGGTCCTCATCTGTCCAGTTCTGGCACCTTCCACCCTACCTCCAGGGTTTGGGTCTGAGAAAATGGTGCATAGATATAAAAGCATTTCACATACTTTAAGTCAAGGTTTCTTACCCAGGAGTCCCTAGACCCAATGCCCACACCCCCTCCCCCTTGGCCTTGGCCTCAGGATCTTAGTGAACATCCTGATGTTATAAATAAAATTGGGTGTGTATATGCACATGTGCTTTTTTCTGGGGAGAGTGTCCGTAGCTTTCATCAGATTTTCAAAGGAGTCTATGACCTAAATTAGTGTCCTGTTCCTCTTTTCTCTGTAATTAATTACCAAGTGTTTATTGAGCCTTTACCATGGAATCCGTCATTAGCGGTGCAGCGGACCCTGCTTCTCTTCTAACCCTTGAGCAGCCAAGGAATGGTTACAGGGTTTATATTGCTTGGGGTTTCACTTTAGAGGAGGGAGGAGGTGAGGGTCGTGTACGGAGAGACGCCTGAGAAGCATTACCTCATCTCTGGGGGCATCTAAGCCCACGGGGCTCCCTCCCCAAGCCTCCGGCGGAGCAGAGTGTGAGGCTGTCAGGCTCGTTCTAAGTCGGTGTAACGTGTTTTCCACTCCAGCAACACCTAGCATATGGTGTGTGCAATGATGCTTATGAAAACAGTGATTCATCCTTAATCCTTAAAAAAAAAAAAAAAACCACAGTCGACCCTATGTGGCCTTGGCTCTCCTCCCTGAATGCCCTTCTGTTCTCCAAAATGTCTGTGTTGTCACCTGCTTCCACCTTGTCCTCTCTGCTCTGCAGCTTTACCTCTCTGGTGAGCTCCTTCCAGCCTTCAGATCTCTTGTCTCCTCTTTCTGTTGCTCTTTCCTCTGCTTCCTCGCCACTTCTGGAGCCTCCCAGCTGCACATTCTCAGCCCTCTCTGTAGTGTCAAGACCTTTCCTCTGGCTTCCATCCTTGTGTCTTGCTGGAATATCCCCTCCCCTCGCAGCCCTCCCACACCTCTCTGCTCTTTGCATTCAGGATCCTTCCCTAGCCCCTACCCCTTCAAAGTAAAACCTCCCTATTGGGAGGAATGGGGATGTGGGAAGGTGAAGGAAGATGTAGGAGAGCTGGACTATGGAATTAATGAGGATTTGTGGGATAGAAACATCGGGAATCGCTGACTTTTCCTCTCATCTGATTTATCTCACAAGGTCTATTGTTTGATGCCCCACAGGGCAGAAGGCAAAGATGTTACATTCTGAGAAAAGACAAAACCTCACCAGTCTTGTAAAAAGTGAGAGAAGAGAAGAAAAGAGAGACAAGAAAAAAGAGAGGGGAAGAATAAACGGAATATGCCAGGGACAGTGGGGAGGGAATAAGAAAGTATCAGTAATCTTTGGTTTAACTCTGTTTAAACCAAAGCAGATCTTAATCAATGGGTAGGGTTAGGACAAGCAGCCAGTCAACCCAGTGAGGTTTGGGATTAGTGCAGTCTCGAATTATGCAACAAGGTGTGTCCCAAACATTCGTTGTTGCTCAGAGCTCAAAACACATTTTCAAAAAAAAAGGAGGTATGATTCAGAGAAGTCAGAAAAAATGGAATGAATCCTGGTTCGATGTAACCTTGGGCAAGTAACAACCTCTCTGAGCCATCATGACAAATAATGATGTCTCTCAAGGACCTGGCATACAGTAGATGTTCAGTAAATGATGGCTATTATTATTATTATCATCATTGAAACCCTGCTATATATGGCAGTTAGAATCACAGGGGAAAACCACCATAGTTAATAACCTGCAATCTATCAGAAATAAGACAACAGAAACCTAGCTGTCATATATATTTACCAATGCTTCCAAAGGAAAATATCCAGAGTTTACCCTCCAGCAGTTTGAGTGAATGCTTCTCCAAGTACAGCCTTTGCTGACATCTGTGCCCAGGCAGGGTCATGGCCAGCTGGGGGTAGGAAGAAGGGAGGGTGGGTTGGACCTAGCAGGTTGGGGTAAAGAGAGTTGACCATGTAAGAAATGATCAATTTCTGGGGCGCCTGGGTGGCTCAGTGGGTTAAGCCTCTGCCTTCAGCTCAGGTCATGTTCTCAGAGTCCTGGGATCAAGCCCCACACGGGTCTCTCTGCTCAGCGGGGAACCTGCTTCCCCCTCTCTCTCTCTGCCTGCCTCTCTGCCTACTTGTGATGGCTGTCAAATAAATAAATAAATAATAAAACTTTTTTTTTTTTTTAAGATTTTATTTATTTGACAGAGAGAGACACAGCAAGAGAGGGAACACAAGCAGGGGGAGTGGGAGAGGGAGAAGCAGGTTTCCTGCTAAGCAGGGAGCTGGATGCAGGGCTTGATCCCAGGACCCTGGGATCATGATCTGAGTCAAAGGCATATGCTTAACGACTGAGCCACCCAGGCGCCCCAATAATAAAATCTTTTTAAAAATATATTAAAAGAAAAAGAAGTGGTCAATTTCTGAGCCCCAGTTCCTCATCCACAGGAATATACCCTGTACACAGGCCGGAGGAAGATCAAAAATTGACCAGTGTACCAAACCTGTATTTTCTGGAACATGAGCTCCCTAGAAGTTTAAAAGGTGTTACCAAACTAGGGAATGCTGGATCACAGGGGACATCCCATACGTTACTGGTGTATGTAGAAACATGCAAATTTGTGGTAATTTACCAATATTTTAAGGCCCCACACCCTTTGACACAGCCATCCTGCTAATGAGAAGGAAGTGAGAGATTAAACTGATTTTCTTATGCAGGACTGCTTTAAGACAGAAATGTGCTATGTAACTTTTCCCAGACATATTGAAACCCAGGCCCCTTTTTCTTATGGAACACCTCCTGGGACTAGTGTTCCAAGGAAGACATTTGGAAACACTGAATTAGAGCATGCGTGTGTGAGCTGGTACAGATGGTAAGTCCGTAAGCCTTTTATTTTCTTCTGATGGTCCCAGGATTAGCCCTACACCTCCTATCCCATCACCACCATCTGTTCCTTATGACCCACATCTCTCTCTTCCCTGGCCTGCTGCAGGATACCATCCATTCCCTTGTCCCCTGCCCTCTTGTCTCTGAGGTATGGAGTCGCTTATAAGTTTTCCAAAGATCTTTACTGCTTATAGCAATGGGGAATGAAGAACAAAAGGTACCTGGCTGGCTGGCTGGGTCACTGGAGCATCTGACTCTTGATCTTGGGGTCCTGTGTTCAAGCCCCATGATGGGTGTAGAGATTACTTAAAAATATATAAAAAAGCTTTAAAAAAAAAAAGTGAAGAACAAAAGCATTTTCTCCTCCAACTCCTTTTTTTCCCCCCTCCAACTCCTTTTTATTCACTTCCCTTTACTCTTCTATATGGAATGACAAGGCCAAATGCAGATAATAAAGGTAAGCCTCGCTATATTAAAGATGCAAAATAAAATGCATCTACATTTCAAAGAAAATTAGATAATAGATCCTGGGTCTTTCAACAGAGAAGCCAGAGGAATGTGGACTGTAGACTAAAAAACCAGTTGGAGAACCAAGAGGAATCTGTCAGAAGTAGCTTGGAGTGACCTTCCTTTTCCTGTCCTGACTCAGCATTAGTCTTTTGCCCCAGGGTCTGATGTGGTGCTGCTGAGTGGATGTGGGACTGGCCCAGGGAGGAAGGCAGGGAGTGGTGGGGCTTAAAAGGGAAGTGGAGGTGGTATACAATGGAGCATTGTAACTGGTTGGTGTCTGTACAGAGTAGGTCTGAAATAAATCCCTGAATGAATGAATGAATGAATGAACTACTGAGTAAATGAATCAACTGGACATAAACTGAGAAGAAGTCAGAAAACCAAAGTGTCTTCACATTGGAAAAATAAAGATCCCGGCCAGAGCTGGATGCAGTTGAGGAAGGCTGCCTTGCTTGACCAGGTTAGCTGATCTCCTGTCCCACCCAGCAGCGGGGAGACTCTCCCTAATACCTACCTTGACCACTTTTGTTCTCATTCTTCGTCCCAGCCTTGACTCGCCGCGGGCGTGTGCAGTCCTAGCAGCATTTGTCAATAGACTTGAATTCTACTCTCATCTGCCCAGAGAGGCATTCTCCACCTTTTTGTTGTTGTTTTTCCCTGAAGCATTGCCTCATCTCTTCATCTTGGTGGTAGAGATCTTCACCAACTAGCCCATCAGGGGGTTGGCACATTGACTCTGAAATTCCTGGGAGAACTATGAAACAAACAAGCAATGGAGGCTCAAAGTATTCACTGTACACAGCTAAAAACATCAATATTTACAAAGGACTCCAATTAGCATAATTAATTGTTGTGGGGCGTCTTACAGAAAACCACGGAATGCGACTCTACTGACAGAGGAAGGACACAATCTGAAAAACACATATGCAAACTCTGACACACGTAGTAAAAGGGAAAAGTTGTTTCACCAAGAAAGATAGATTTAAAAGTCAATATATTTGTTTAAGTAAAACATAATCAGGAAGACAGATCTTTAACAAGCAAATGAGGACCTGCGTTCAAAGCCAAAGATAAAATTTTTTTAATTATCCATTGAATCCAATTATGCACACAACTTTACTACATTTTATTGTAAATAATACAGTTAACTGGAGACTCAAAGTTTTTTCAGAAAAAATATAAGTTCTTGGGGCACCTGGTGGCTCAGTGGGTTAAGCCTCTGCCTTCAGCTCAGGTCATGATCCCAGAGTCCTGGGATCGAGCCCCACGTCGGGCTCCCTGCTCAGCAGGGAGCCTGCTTGCCCCTCTCTCTCTGCCTACTTGTGATCTGTCTGTCAAATAAATAAATAAAATCTTTTAAATATATATATATATATAAGTTCTTCAATTCTTAAAAATTTAACTTATGATAAATGTCCTTTTAATTAAGTGTGGTTAAAGTGATGGAATTTGTTTATTTATTTATTTGACAGAGAAAGATCACAAGTAGGCAGAGAGGCAGGCGGGGAGGGGGAGAGAGAGAGAGAGAGAGAGAGAGAGAGAGAGAGAGAGAGAGAGAGGAGAAAGCAGGCTCCCTTCTGAGCAGAGAGCCCGATGCAGGGCTCAATCCCAGGAACCTGGAATCATGACCTGAGCCGAAGGCAGAGGCTTTAACCCAGCCACCCAGGCGCCCTGTTTATTTATTTTGAAGAATTCACTTTTAAGCAATCTCTACCCCCCATCCTCCTCCACAACGTGAGACTTGAACCTACAACCTGGAGATTAAGAGTTGCCCACTCTACTGACCGAGACAGCCAGGTCCCCCCAGAGTGCTGGACCTGAAAAAACTAACAAAAGGAAACAAAAATAACAGGAAGAATGAAGATTTGAATGTGTTTATGGGTAAGTGAAAGTCGTGTTTTTCCAATTAAGGATGAATTAAGGAATATAATACTGATTGAAAAAGCAACACATGCTTCTCCAGAGCCTACTCAATCTTATATATTTTTTCCCTCTAATAATCTTTTAAACTTTAAAAATCTTTTAATTTTCCTCTTCTTCCTTACTGAAAGATAACATCTACTTTTTCCAATCACTTCTGTTGGGTAAGATTAATGAGTTCAAGGGAAGGTGATCCTGGACAATTCTGCCTCCAGCTGTGGCAGATTAATTTGTAACAGACCAACACTCCCCTGAGGAACAATTGAAAAAAAGTGGAGATGGGTGTAAGGAGCCTATTTGAGGGCATCAAAGAAGTACCAAGGCACCTAGGACCTGAAAGGGCAAAAATCCAGAAAGAAGGGAATCTTAGGTGTGACCCTGATATTTACCAGCTGAAATATTTTTTGTTTCTTTTCAGGGCATTTAATGATTCAAAACAGCAGGATGGAGGTCAAGAAAAAAGAAAAACCAGTAATCAGTGCATTATCAGCCGATGTAGTGATTTCATAAAAATAAGTCTAAAATCGGCCAAATGTATATTTCTAGCAGCACTGAGAAAAGTACCACCGAACAATGAAAGTGTGCCGGGCCTTCATTTGGAGTTGTCAGTTTTCTTCTGGACCACAACCAGAGTTGACTATTTTAAAACCTTAACAAAATAAACATTGTAAGTTACCTTGGTGAATAATCAAGGAACTGAAGGTAAAGGGTCCTACAAATGAACCAAAGGCATAAGGAAGGTGTGGCAGGTTGGGTTTCCCAGAGGCAGGGGCTGAGATGGAGTTTGGGGGTACACAGTGTTTGAAGAGCACTACTTGAGAAAGGTTGATGCGAAGAATGGCCGGAGGTAGAATTGGAGGGCAGGGAATGTGGGCTCCTATTTCAGCTAACCAGGCAGGGAGCTATAGAATAAATATTACCCATTTGCATTGGACCCCCGTGGGGCCAATGTTCCCAGCAATCAGTCATGGGATCCAGCCTGCCCTGATGGGGCATGGCTTTGGGCAGGGTGGTTCTCTGCAGATAAAGCAGACCCTGGGATGCGGACAATTAGAGGCCTTTTACTGCCCACCCTCCCTGCAGCCGGACAGCAAGTCTTTCCTTGAAGGAAGAGCTAACTTATATACCTCTGTGTTTCCCAAAGCAGTGGTGGCCAAGAAAACAACATATTACACGGAAAGGGAATGGAGTCAGGAGGGGGATGGTGCCACCCAAGCACAAATTCATTCATTTGCTAGGCCATAAACAGTCCCTGAGCACTTAATCTGGGCCTAGAACCCTCCTGGGGACTGTGTATGCAGAGACGAGGCTCACATGGGCCTATCCTTGAAGGACATCCATTCAGGAGGGAAGGACGAGGTACAGCAGGAAATGCTCTGAGAGAAGAGAGCAAGAGGGGCTGAGGGACAGAAGAGGCATCTCCCCAAGTCCGGGAGGGACCTTCATATCTTCCCATCCAAGGGCCTTCCAGGCAGGTGTGTCTGCCCTCTAAGTATGCCCAAGCTGCTGCCTATGGGTGAGCATACTCCTGGTGATTTTTTTTTTTTAAAGACTTTATTCATTTATTTTAGAGAGAGAGTGCCCAAGCACAGAGAGAAAGGAAGAAGCTGGCTCCTTGTTGAGCAGAGAGCCCAATACAGGGCTCTACCCCAGGACCTTGAGATCATAACCTGAGCCAAAGGCAGACATTGAACTAACAAAGCCACCCAGACGCCCTGACTCCTGATGATTTTTATGGAAAAAGTAAAGCATAGGGGCAAAGATTACTTAACTGCCATCCCCAATAATCATACGGGGGCAGGAGGGGGGACCACCATCAGCTTTCCTGGGCTTTCATCTATAAGAAAGAGGAACTCTATTTTAAAGAAGAAATTAATTCCTGTGAAATGTGTTCACTGAAATCACAAAACTTGGTCAGGATTATATAAAATCTGAGCTTGGTTTTCCCAGTTGTACACGGCTCAGTAAGTTAAATTTACAGAATCTGCAGAAGGAGCTAAGAAGGGAACTATTTTTGTCTATTTTGTTCATAGCTGTATGCCAGCTTCTAGAGCAGTGCCCAGTACGGAAGGAAACGCAGTAGGATTCATAGAGCCAGTTCCTGAAGGGCATCGTCACCTCCTCTCCTTTTCCTTTCTCCCCAACCTCTTTTCCAGGCTCTCCAAACGCAGCATGACTTCTGAGCTCAGGTTGTGCATGCAAACACCTGCGGCGGCTTCTCCAAGTGGCAGGGGCTTCCTCATAGCATGGTGAGCATCCAGAGACAGAGAAAGGGGACCAGAAAGAAGCCATATTGCCTTTTGTGACCCCGTCTCAAACCCATGCCACTTCTACCACATTCCACTTGTCAAAGCAGTTACAGAGATTGAGATCATATCCAAGTGCAAAGGCATAGAACATAACTTCCCCATGGAGGAACGTCAACATCACATTGCAAAACGATCATGTGGGGTCACACACACACACACACACACACACACACACATCCTTTGGAAATTACCCTCTGGGCATCTGTGGTGCCTGGCTGGCTCAGTCAGTGGAACGTGCCACTCTTGATCTTGGGATTGTAAATTGGAGCCCTACATTGGGTGTAGAGTTTACTTAGAGGAAACAAAATCTTAAAAAGAAAACGAAAGGAAAATACAATCTGCCATAACCCTGGAAACCTTCCCCTGAGTTCACATTATCAGATATCCATACTCTAACCTTCATATCCTTCATGCAACGTTCAGGAGCTCTGCAATGAAAAGACGAAGAGAATGGCACATGTTCCCATTCCTGCCCAAACTCGGAGTTGGGGGCACAAAGGGGGTGGGGATCTCAGCAGGTAGGGGACTGATGTGGGCTCTGTGTGACTTGGGAGCAGAACCACATACAACTGTCCTCTCCGTCATCTGTGTCTGCATTCCATTTCTGGCCCTTTTCCCATCTCTTTTTCACTTTTTGTCATGCTTCCTTGGTTTATGTTATAGGGAATAAATCATCTTGGGGAAAAAAGACATTACTGTAGCGTTAAAACTCCAGTTTTATTTACTTATGGACAATGCCTTTGATAGCATTAGGAATTTTAAGCTGGGGGCACCTGGCTGGCTCAGTTGGTGGAACATGAGACTCTTGATCTCAGGGTCATGCGTTCAAGCCCTGCATTAAGGGTAGAGTTTACTTTAAAAAAAAAATTTTTTTTTAAAGGATTTTAAGCTGAATTCATTTGTGCTAGATGGTTCATTTGATAGAAAGTAGAATTTCAGAGGCACCTGGGTGGTTAAGCGTCAGACTCTTCTCTTGATTTCAGTTCTGGTCATAATCTCAGGAACGTGGGATTGAGCCCAGTGTCAGGCTCCGTGCTCAGCTCACAGTCGGCTTATCCCTCTCCCTCTGCTCCTCTCTCTCGCTCTCAAATAAATAAATGAAATATTTTTTTAAAAGAAAGTAGAATTTCAGACTCAGTACTAAAGTAGTAATTCACTTGTAGGTCCCCAATGTCAGAGTGCAATTCGATTCTTTTTAATATCAATGAATGCATTCATTAGCCTACAGTTAAAATCATGTAAAAATCTCTTCCAATAATATGATCAGACTGAAATAACATCCAGAGTACTTAGACTGAAAAAAAAAAATGGCATTACTCAATTTCCAAATACAGTACCTTGAATAATAAATTTAAAGAACTCATTCCTGTTTTATTATAGATATTGCTTCATAATTGTCCTTTCTGTTCTCTCTTTATTTCTTTTTGGGGAGCTGGGGCAGGGGTGACTAATGCAAAAGCAAAGTCGGCAACTTATCTTAAACCACAACTACTTTTCCTGTATCCTAAACCCTCAAGGGGGGTTTCTAAAGAAAAAAGAAAGAAAGAAAGAAAGAAAGAAAGAAAGAAAGAAAGAAAGAAAGAAAGAAAGAAAGAAAGAAAATTAAAGCTTATCCAGCGGAATTTAGAAAGCTAGAAATAAAACAGCCTTAAAAGTTGTAACAGATATCTTTCTGGTTTATGACCACATTCTCTAACATCTGTTGAGGGACATTTTCTGACCAAAGGGCTTGTCAGTATCAATAAGGAAAGACGCTTTCTTCATTGTTCTAGAATCTACAGTGTCTAGGGTTATTGAAATGGATATATACTGTAGTTCATACCAGAGGATATAGAGAGAGTAAAGAGGGAGGGAAAAGGGGAGCGTGGATTACAGTGTGAAGTTGCCTCCGGCCCTGCTTTGAACTCTCCCTGGCTTGTTGGAACTTAACCAAGGTCAAACAGGCCATTGTAAGGGCTCAAGGCCTCTGGTTCTCTGTATACAGTGAGGGGTAGATGTTGAGGTTAAGATTATGAAGTTTTGTGGTAACTTTAAACTGTAAAGTATTGCATTCACCTTTTATATTCCCCAAAGAAAGAAGAAATGCCCAGCCGTGTAATGAAACTCCTTTCAGTCTGACCATTGTGTTAGGAACAGATTTCACACTGAGCAAATCTTTGCAACCAGACTCAAATGTTTCCCATTAAGTCTGTGCACGGGTATAAATGTGCAAGTGTCGGCTGCAAAGTGTGCAATTCTCCAACCAAAAGGCACACACTTGGGGACTTGGATACAGTATCAAAAACATACACAGTTGAACACTTGTTGGCACTTACTATTGCCATAAGTTAGAGCCTAAACAATGAGAAAGCGATGTCCCTAAATTGTCTGGGGGAGTGGGGGAGAACCCTATCTGATTAGACACAACATGAGTGGTTCAAAAATTGTTACAGCCTTAGTTCCTTGAGTAAGAATTGTTCATATTTCAATGGCTACAACCTATCTTACCAGAATCCATCACAGTTTAGCAACTTTTGGCGTATAGCAAGTGCTAGAAAGTGGAGTCGAAAATGATACATACAATGTTCAAATATCGAAACAGCAGATTCTATTCAGAAAATGATTCATACTAAAGTTGAAGATAACCACATGAACAGAACATTTTACTCTGCTATAAAATAGTTCTTATTTTGATTGGGGGTGGGGCGCTTTCCTTCTCTTCCCCCTTGTCTCAGCGTAACTGTTAAAAACAACCAGTCCGGGGCACCTGGGTGGCTCAGTGAGTTAAGCCTCTGCCTTCGGCTCGTGTCATGGGATCGAGCCCTGCATTGCGCTCTCCACTCAGCGGGGAGCCAGCTCCCCCCCCCACGTGCCTCTCTGCCTACTTGTGATCTCTCTCTCTGTGTCAAATAAATAAAATCTTTAAAACAAACAAACAAGCAAACAAAAAATACAACCAGTCCTTGCAAAACAGCTGCATGCTAGAGAGTGTTAAACCCAAATAATGTCCCCTGGTGTAACTACAATAATGCTAATAAGAACAGAAACCTTGGCATTTATGCAATGCTCTCATCCCACACTTCAGAAAAGTTCCTAGATGGTATCTTATGAACCCTTTTGAAATAATGGACATTGTTATCTCCACTTTATCATCGAGGAAATCAAGGTACCCAAAGATAACTTGTCAAGGTCATAAGCCTCCTCGGAGCCACTACCAGGAAAGAGAGCCCTTCAAAGTGCACGGTGCCTGCTGCCTTGGGCAGCTAGAAGACAAGTTCATCTGAAAGTCCATCTCATGTTCCCAGCTCAGAGATCAACTTCGTATGCTCACGTGCAAGGAGTAACTTTTGTAGAAAACGTACTGACTTGGGTAAGTGGCAAAATAAGAGGGAAAGAGAATGAACAGAAAAATGAAGGCTGATCTGTGACTCTTCAAAGAAGTTCTTTTTTGCAATTATTCAAAAGGAGACCATGTTGTGGAGACTTTTTCTTTTAATGATTCTATTTATTTACTTATTTACTTGAGAGGGAGAGTATACGCACACAAGGTGGGAGTGCAGAGGGACAAGGAGACTCCCCATTGAACATGGAGCCCTACGTGGGGAGCTCCATTCCAGGACCCTGAGATCATGACCTGAGCTGAAGGCAGGTGCCCTCATGAATCTTACAAAGCTTTAGCATTGTTTAATACAACTTGTGCAACTCAAATACCACCTTCTCTCTTGACAGTTTCCCCTTTCTAAATTCAGAATTTAAAATTATATTGAATACTTCCACTTAATGTTTAAAATAACACAGTGTCCTTCAACATTTTAAAGTGGCATTTCAAATTGGTTTCAATATGTATTATGTCATACAAAAATGAGTATATTTTTCCTTTATTATTTACTGATATCAAAAACATATAGAGTAGGCATGCCTGGGTGGCTCAGTCAGTTGAGCATCTCACCTTTTTTTTTTTTTTTTTTACAGAGAGAGAGCACAAGCAGGGGAAGCAGCAGAGGCAGAGCGAGCTGAAGGCAGATGCTTAACCAACTGAGCCACCCAAGTCCCCTGAGCATCTGACTCCCGATTTTGGCTCAGGTCATGATCTCAGTATCCTGAGATGGAGTTCAGTGGGGAGTCTGCTTCTTTGCCTCTCCCTCTGCCCCTCCCCCATACACTCTCAAATAAATGAATCTTTTTTAAAAATAAAAAAGTTAGGGGTGCCTGGGTCACTCAGTCGTTAAGCATCTGCCTTCGGCTCAGGTCATGGTCCCAGGGTCCTGGGATCGAGCCCTGCATGGGGCTCTCTGCTGGGGGGAGGGGGGGAGGGCTGCTTCTCCCTCTCCCACTCCCCCTGCTTGTGTTCCATCTCTTGCTGTGTCTCTGTCAAATAAATAAATAAAAAACTTTAAAAATTTTTTAAAAGAACCACATATAGTAAAAATACATTTTTACTACTCAGTATATACAGATTTTGGAAGGTTGATGTGCAATGTTGTAGGAATTATTTCAGTGTGTCTGGAATTCATCCAAAGAGCCATTCCTACTCAGTTTGGGGTTGGGCTTTTTTTTTCTCTTCGATTTAAATTTTCATATTTGCCTACAATACGAGTGATTAGAGAAAATAAGAGGGGGAGAAAGGTGACATTTTCCTCACATGAGAGGATAATCAGCCTCTGGCAAAACTGTTCTTTTTCCTACCCTCTCCCCAATCTTTATTTTTTAAAGATTTTATTTTTAAGTAATCTCTACACCCTTTGCGGGGCTTGAACTCACAACCCCAAGATCAAGAGTCGTCTGCTCCTCCAACTGAGCCAGCCAGGTGCCCTTCCAATTCCAATCATCTTCAACTATCACCAACACGCTCCTGACTCCAGTTTAAGGTGATACTAACCTACAAGTATGTGCATTGTAATAGCTAGATTTTTGAGGCCTGACACTGTTCCGGGGCCCAAAGACCATCATTTGTAATGGTAGAATTTCAGCTGCATTGACAGATGGTGGGGGAACCATTTTTTAAACCAGAATTGATCCCCCTCAATTCGTGTTTCTGAAGTAACATATACAAGGGCAAGCTCTGAGCACAGGTTTTGATTACTTTTCAGCTTTTTTAAATTTTAAAAACCTAACAAAGCTGGAGAGTAGTCTGCTAAAGAATGAGGGCCACAGACTCTCCTAGTCCTTGAATTCTAAACCAGGCACAGATGATTCCCCTTAGGCCACAGGGGCCCACCCCACGGGGCCCCACTCCCACTGCTCTGGGGGGAGAGGAGGAACAGCAAGGAGAGGGGCAGGCTCTCACAACAGGATTTGTTGGGGATTATACTCCTCATAGAAATTCTGACGCCTGTAGTCCCATAATTATTTATTCTTCTCTCAGTAAAATGAAAATACCCTGGTAAAAGGTCATGTCTTATCCAATAACCTAACAGCATAGGAGTACTTAGGCGTTTGGTAAAAATCAAGATTCCTGGACCTTAACAGAGAATCATTACATCAGTCCTGGGTAACTAGGGTTCAAGAATCTTAATTTTTAATCAAAATTCTCATTTGATCCTTAAACACAGTGACATGTGAGAACCAGCTTAGGGTGGAAGACAGGGTGGGGGAGGGAGGAGAAAGAAGAACAGAGAACTGTGAAGTTGGGTTTATGTACGGAATCAAAGGTAAACTCCTAAAGCATGACCCATCTGACAGTTTAAGCCAGTCTTGGAAGGCACAGAGGAGGCCAAAAAGGAAAATCAACGAGGCAGAAAAGAAAGAGTGCGCAAGTTGTATGGACCTGCCACGGGCCTCTAAAATATTGTCTTGCATTGCACCGGTCTCTGTCACCACATTCAGAAAGGAAGTTTTTTTCGTTTTGTTTTTTACGATTTTATTTATTTGAGAGAGAGGGAGCACAGAGAGTAAGTGAGAAGGAGAAGCCGACTCCCCACAAAGCAGAGAGCCCCAGGTGGGGCTCGATCCCAAGACCCTGGGATGAGGACCTGAGCTGAATGCATAGGTGTAACCCACTGAGCCCTCCAGGCACCCTCCAGAAAGGAGTTTTGATGTTGCCTTTCCTCCTTTCCTTTTCTTCAAAAAGCTTTATAGTGTCCGTTTGGTCCATGCTTCGGGAGAGGGCCGCCCTGTGGGGGCGGGGAGAGGCTCAGGCAGATGCCCTGGCACCCAGAGACTGCAGAAAGGGCCCTGAAATGCCACTGCGCAGGCCTGGTCTGGGCCGCCCGTCTGCGCAGGTGCGTCAGGGAGGACGCCATCTTTCTGACCCGCTTCATCTGGCCACCCCGGAAGTAGTTCTCTCGGAAGTCCCTGAGGATGCAGGGGTCAGGTTTGGGTGCTGCTTCAGGACCGTGGTGGCATCCGGGGCATCAATCAGGGCATCTCGGACTCGCCTCGTCACCGAGGGGCGCCTTCTGCCCGTCCTGGAAGAGGGCACAGCCTCGAGCTGGTTTTGCGTTTTCAGGCACTGCTGGGCGCTGTCGTGCTTCTCTTTTGGCCCCCTTGCCAGGAAGCAGCTGCGGTGGAAATGGCAGCCCTGAGAGAGGTAGGTGCAGGAGGCCCGCAGGTTGACCTGGCAGGGACAGGCGGCCCCCACGGGGGTGGACTATTTTGAGGAACCTGGGGGCGCATCGTTGATGGGCAGTGAGGAGCCAAGCCTGAGACCAAAATGGTTCCGAGGGGGCCCTTGAAAAAGAGGTTGCAGGGTGGCGGGAGGCAGAACCACGGGACTGACAGCCCACTGCCACTTTCCTTCTTCTTTCCTCCTTTCCTTTCCTTTCCATATAAAAAGATTCCTTTCCCTAGGCAATGCGCAGACCCCTAAGAAGGAAATAGGGGTTTTGTGGACAGTTAGGTATTCTTACAAATAAAATGCTGTGTTATTTACGCATCTCATATCTTTTCCCACATTAGTTTCTTCAAGGATCTCTACCTAGATGGTATTTTTTTTCTGGTCCTTTTTTTTTTTTTTTTTTTTTCCCTTAAATAACACTTCACTTAAAATAGACAAAACATTATTATAAACACAAATATCTTTTACTAACTCTACACAATATTAGAAGCTTTATAGACTCCAAAGACTACCATGATTAACCTTCCTCGAGTAAAACTTTAGGGATGTGCTTTGAACCCACAAAAGAAATTAAATGCACAGTTAAGACTGATTTTCATCATCAAGTTGCAACAGGGAATTGTCTTTAAAGCCATCTCCTGCTGCCTTCATTAGAGTCTCAATCTCTTGCTGCAAATTTATATTCCTTTGTGGGTTTAAGGCAGATATTGGATATCCTTTTAATCTATATTTATTAAGTGAGCTATTGACGAGTCTCATTCTGCCACAAATTCATGAACAATGTTCCCCTGGCCACTCTAGTGGGATTCTTAAGTGAATACAACTTCTTCAGGATGAGTGGTCATTTTTCACAGCGTAAAATGGGCATTTTTTTTAATGCGAGAGTTAAAAACCCGTATCAGGATAGACTTTGACTTGCCCCATAAGCCCAAATCAACTAATAAAAGTATGCCAATAACAGAACACTGGAAGAAGAGTTTTCAGCTCCCTAGTCCTGCCCCCCACCACCGTCTCCTCCAGATAGCCTCTCCCAGTTCAGGACCTTCTCAGTCCGAGGAAAGCTCCTGATGAGAAGAAACTTCCACCTAGAGAGAACGTTTGCCTGACTGTTCTCAGATCCTGCATTCTGCATCACACGGGAACTGACTTGTGCAAACTCCATTTCTTAGGCCCCCTTCCCACTGGCTTCCAGCTGCATTCAGTCAATGGGAGACACTAGACAGGGATGAGGGGAAGGGCAGGAGGAAAGGAGAATAACGTTAGAGGACTTCCCCTTCATTCATCTCTGTTTTCGGGCCTCATTGGCTGTGGCGGTACCCCTCCCGTGCCTGCAGCTCCTACAGTGCAGCTTCCCACTGGCTGAACCTAGCTGGAGGCCAGTTGGCAAGAGAGTCTGGGAAATGCCATTTGTACATCAGCCCCTTGTGCATGATCCAAGGCAGAACAGGGGAAGTGTGAGGAGTGGATCTGAGAATGAATAGCCAAATGACCAGCAGAGAGGCTGAGCTAAGTCAGGCTCATGGGGGCCGCTCTACCTTAGTGGGACCAAGAATGACAGCAGACTCCATTGCGTCTATCCAATATTTATGGAGCATTTACCAGGTGTTAGGACCTGTGCTAGGTGCTGAGAATGCAAAGATCAATAGTGTGTGCTCCCTTCCCCTTTAGTTGGGGGAAGGTGATAGTCTCTACTTCCTAGGATTGTTGTAAGGGTTACATGATGAGATCATTGCTTACCATAGACATTCAGCGAGCATTTGTTGGATAAAATGGTGCCTACTGAGACAACAGTAAGTCAGATGACGTTATCCTTCACTGATGACCTCCTCTGTGCCAGGCACACACGTTACTTTAATTCCTACATCTATCAAGGTGGGGTAAACAAGTTTTGGTACAGTATGGTCAGGGCCATAACAATGCCACCTACAAATTGTGATGGGAACACAGTAGGGACAGAAGCTGTAGAGACTGCACAGAGGAGTACAGGGGATTCCATGGGGGGCAGGAGGCGGGACCTGGAGAGTGAGAAACCTTGGAATAATAAGCACAATCAGTAAGAGCAACTGAAAACTCACTTAGGGCCAAGCCCTGGGTAACAGCACTCACTGAGTCTGCCTCCATGGAAAGCCCTAGCACCCTGGGACATTTGTACTCCTAACAACCCCATTTTATAGAGAAAGATCCTAACGTTGAGAGTTGCCGAATAACATGTCCAAGGTCACCAAGCTGCTAAGAGTTGGAATCAGGATCCAAACCTGGCTGAGCCTGACTCCAGAGCTGATGCTTTGACGACTGGCATAGTCCTCTCCTGGATATATGGATGTGTGCTTTTATTAAGAATTAACCAACGCTCCGCAGCCAAGCAAATGACAAATCTGCACATTAACATCCAATAGACTGTAGAATCCTTGAGGGAGTTTTGCAGAGAGGGCCTGATTTTGGAGTCACTGAATTTTTCAGGAAGTCCTGCATGCTGCATCTAGCAGTCCAGCTGTAGCTGGGAGGAGGAGTTTGGGACAAAGCCTCCACCCTGGGGTGGGGGGAGGTGGCCAGGCAAATAACTCACCCTCTGGAAATAAACCATGGGGCCTTGGGAGATGAGTTAACCCTTTCAAGACACCAGGCTAATATTTGGTTTAATTATCTCTTCCAAGATACTAAATGGCATTCCGGTAGTCTCACAGAGTATATTTATCTCTCAAATAGGAGCTATTGACTAACCCATTTCAGACGTCAATTCTTCTGTCTGGGGCAGCTTTTCTTTAAAAGACCAGTTGCAGGCAAAAGCACTACTTTTCTACTTAAAAGAAAGTGGGGAGAAGTCCTTAAAACCTCCCAAGATTGCTTTTAATTTAAAAAAAAAAAAAAACAACACAAAACTAATCCTTATTTTTCTTGTTTCCCCAACCTCCCGTGCTGCTGGGGGAAATGAGATATTTTGCAAATAAAAGTCGACTTTTTCTTCGAATTTCAGAGCTGTTCAATTATAAACACAACCACCTGCAAAGTTGGAAATCAATTCAACTGCAATCTTCTTTAAAGCTTTTTCAATGCAACTGCAAACCTGTCTAGATGTTTAACTTTCAGATTTCAAAACCCGTCAGTTAAAACTTGCTTACTGTTACTCCTTTTCTCTGAAGCTCCAAGCCTGAGGAGAAATTATGTAGCGAATTGGAAACAAGGAACTAAGACTTGATAGCAAAACAAAAGACCCGCTGATGGGCTGGGATATGCAGAAACTGCAGTCCTTGCTCTGAAAATGAGTAAGGATTAGAGGGCTCATCTACTGGCAGCCTCCACTGAGGTTGTGCCTCCTCAGTTCTGAAACAAGCAGTCGATTGATCCCTTCACAAGAACACCTGGCCTATTCCAAGAAAAAAAAAATCACTCAGACCTGTTGTTGGCTGAGTTTACCAGTCAATTCCGTTAAATTGTGGCATTGGTAGCAATGGGTAGAGACGGCTCATTAAAAATACCTTTTGGGGAAATCCTAAGGCAATGGGATAGTCATTACTGAACTAACTCTCTTGGCCCTGAAAGAGTTAATTCAACTCCTAAAGGAAAGCAATTTACTTTCTATTCCCCAAGAGGATGAGCCAGCCTCTTACAGACCTTAATACAATGAGGCTGGGGTTTTTTGGGGGGGGGGGGGGGCTTTGTTTTGTTTTACCAGCCCTCCCCCTGACAGTTGACAAGCCCAAGACAGGGTACACTGGGAGGGTCACCTCTCAGTCCTCCATGTAGGCCCCACTAGGCCTGAGGCCGGGTAATGCTGAATAAATCCGTTTGTGCAGGGAACAAGGACAAATCCCTTGACTTTGTGTGTCTGGATTCTAAACACCTACCCGGATTCTAACAGTGCAGCCAGATCAGTCTATCAACAAAAGTGGCTAAGGGATACCTGATTTATATGCAGCCTTAGCAGTGTATCATTGGGCCCAAAGTGCCAGTGTAAACCGTTCTGCACAGGCTCTGGTCCTGGCCAGACAGAGAACAGAGGTCATCGCCTCCTAGACCAGAGTGTCCCCATTGCCGACGAGAAGAGAGCCAGAGAGCCCAGAGAAGTCCTAAATGATCAGGACATTCCCTTGTGAATACTTTTTATTTTTGACAATTCATTATGAAAAATGCCAAAAATAATTTTAAAATGACATAATATTGTTATGACCCCCCCCATGTACTTATCACCAAGCTGCAACAGTTAATAACTAACAGCCAATCTTATTTCAACTTCAGCCCCATCCACTCCCTCCCTACCATGTTATCCTGAAGCACGTCCCAGACTTTCTACCATTGGATTAGTAAATATTTCAGTGCATATCTCTAAAAGATAAGGGCTCTCTTTTTTTGACAAAATGCAAAACCACTACTAACCCTAAAAAAAAAAAAAAAAAAAAAAAAAACCTCTTTGATACAAACTCTGGATGATTCCATTTATATGAGGTTCCTAGAGTACTAAACCCATAGAGACAAAAAGTGGAATGGTGGTTGCCAGGGGCTGGGGGAAGGAGGGAATGGGGATTATTGTTTAATGGGTATGGTTTCAGTTTTGCAAGATGAACAGAGTTCTGTGGCTGGATGATGATGACAGTGACACAGAAATGTGAACATATTCAGTAACACTGAATTGTACATACTTACAAATGGTTAAGATAGTAAATTTTATGTTAGGCATATATATTTTGCCACAATTTCTTTTAATGGTACATTTTCAAGCTCTTCACATCAAACTATTCTCTGAGTGTTTATCTCGTAAGTGTCATAAATTTTGTTCAGTTTGTTTGCTTGGGTCAGAATCCACGTAAGGTTCACATACTCCTGTTGGTTGTCACGTGTTTTCAGTCCATATGTTCCCCCTCCGTCTGTTTTGTTCCCCATTGCAGTTTACCCCTTGAAGAAATGATTCCAGTAAAGTGTTCCACGGTCCAGATTTTGCTCTTTGCATCTTTGTTGGGTCTTCTGTTCATTGTCTTCTTGAAAATCAGAAGCTGGATCTAGAGAGCAGATCGGATTTTAATTTGATGTCTTTGGTAAGACCATTGCATAGGTTCAAGTAGACCACTGGAAAACTATGTGATTGACCCAAAATGTGAGTGCACAAAGATTAATCAACAAACTATGATGTTCAGCTTAGCATGAGCTCTCCATTTTCAGGAGCCTTGGTGGGGGATGTGGGGAGGTGGGCATGGGAGGAATGAGAGGGAACACCAACAAAGTGTTTTGACAGAATCCTTCCCATCAAGGAACTTAGTCTTGTTATGGAGGCAAAACTGATACACATGAAACAAGAATTAAGTGCAAAACTGTGCTGTGCCTATAAACACCATCTCCTTGGAAGGGGGAGATCATCTAAAAAGATTTTAGGTAGAATAATATATACATTTTTTCAGGTTTTATTTATGTGACACAGAGAGTACAACTAGGCAGAGCAGCAGGCAGAGGGAGACGGAGAAGCAGGCTCTCTGCTGAACAGGGAGCCTGATGTAGGATTCGATCTCAGGACCCTGGGATCATGACCTGAGCCAAAGGTAGTTGCTTAACCCACTGAGCCACTCAGGTGCCCTAGAGTAACATTCTTGAAATGGGTCATGCCTTCAGCTCAGGTCATGGCCTCAGGGTCCTAGGATCGAGCCCCACACCGGGCTCTCCCCTCAGCGGGGAGCATGCTTCCTCCTCTCTCCCTGCCTGCCTCTCTGACTACTTGTAATCTCTGTCTACCAAATAAATAAGTAAAATCTTTTTTTTTTTTAATAAAATCTTTAAAAAAAAAAGAAATGGCTCTTGAAGACTGATAGATTTTGGAAGAAAGATGGCATTCAGGGAAGTGAAAGTATAAGAAGAAAATCACAAAGTTTGCCATTAGAAGTTAGATACAGAGGATGATTTAGACTGGTTGGGAATGAATGGTAAGGCATTATAGAGACATGAAAACCTAGCAGAGAGATAAGAGTAGGGGGAAATCTACTGATCTCTAGAGATGGAGGCACATCACATATTACTTATGTTTTGGCGTGTACACTTCAGCAAGATTCTAAAGGTCTTGAGGCCAAGATTCTAAAGGTCTTTGGGTGGCTCAGTGGGTTAAAGCCTCTGCTTTCGGCCTAGGTCATGGTCCCAGGGTCCTGGGATAGAGCCCCACATCAGGCTCTCTGCTCTGCGGGGAGCCTGCTTCCCTTCCTCTCTCTCTGCCTGCCTCTCTGCCTACTTGTGATCTCTGTCAAATAAATAAAATCTTAAAAAAAAAAAAAAAGATTCTAAAGGTCTGCAAATGTTGGGGCACCTGGGTGGCTCAGTCAGTTAGGCATCTGACTCTTGATTTTGGCTCGAGTCCTGGGATTGAGCCCGATGACAGGCTCCCCACTCAGTGGGGAGTCTGCTTGAGGATTCTCTCTCCCCCTCTCCCTGAGCCACTCCCACATGTGTGCACTCCTCCCACCTCTTAAATAAATAAATCTTAAAAAAAAAAAAAAGTAAAGGTCTGCAAATGTCATAGGTATTTCAAGGATATGATTTCCAATATCATTTAATAGAAGAATTGAGCTTTCACCTTACTAAGATCTTTTCCAACTGAGTTGACACTTTCTGGAAATTAAACACATGGGAAAGAGTTTTATGAAAAATATAGTTAGAATTGGATAAAGTGTTTAAGATCAGCTTTAAAATGTTCCATCAGAGAGGTAGATATAGATGAAAAAAAGATTGCTAGCGTTGGTAATTGTTGGAGCTAAGTGATGGGTTCGTAGGGCTCATAATTCTCCATACCTTTGTGTACATTTGAATAATAAAAAGTTATTTGTAAACCTATTACTGTTGGGGTCAAGGGTCATTCCCACATCCCATGTTTACAATGTTATAGCAAAAAAGGATTCACTGGACCGTAAAATGCAGTGTTTGTCTCTTCCATTACTAAGCTGTTTAACTCTGAGCCCATTCACCTCTGTGGGCCTCAACTCCCTTCTCTGTAAAATGAGGGGAAAGAGAAAAGCGCTAACATTTATTGACTGCCTATTAAGTGCAAGAATTGTGCAACACACTTTATATCTCAATTATTGAAAGGGTAGACACAATGTTCTCCTTAGGCTCCAAAATTTCTTTCCCACTCTAGAGTTCAAGACTTATCCCTTTCACTTCATTCTGTTTCTTGATAAGCCCATGTTCCAGATACCTTGCTAGGCTATGAAGACATACAGATAAAAGAGCTCCTATCATCAGGACTCCTGAGTGGCTCAGTTAATCGTCTGCCTTCAGCTCAGGTCATGATCCTGGGGTTCTGGGATCAAGTGCCACATCTGGCTTCTGCTCAGCGGGAAGCCTGCTTCTCCCTCTTACTCTGACCCTCCCCCTGCTTGTGCTCTCTCTCTCTGTCTCAAATGGATAAATAAAATCTTAAAAAACAACAACAAAAAACTTCTATCTTCAAGGAGCTTATGACCTAAAAAGATAGACTAGCAGCTCTCCAAATGGAAATGATTCACTTCATGAAATGTTAAAGAACAGATTAATAAGAAATATTACGCTACAAGTAATGTTTTTTAAAAGAAAAAAAAAAGATTTTATTTTTAAGCATTCTCCATGCCCAATGTGTGGCTTAAACTTACAACCCAGAGAAGAGTCCCATGCTCTACCAACTGAGCCAGCTAGGCGCCCCATCTCCAGAACTTTTTCATCATCCCAAGCTGAGACTTGGTACTCACTAAACACTAACACCCCATCCACTCTTCCCCCAGCCCATGGCAACCACTGTTCTACTTTCTGACTGTATAAATTTGACTACCCTAAATACCTCATACAGGTAGAATTATACCATATTTGTCTTTTTATGGCTGGCTGGCTTTACTCAGCGTAGTGTCCTCAAAGTTCATCCATGTTATAACATGTCAGAATTTCCTTCCTTTTAATGGCTGAATACTATTCCATTGTGTACATCTGCCACATTTTATCCGATCATCTGTCAATGGACACTTGGGTTCCTTTTTTTATTTATCTGAGAGATGATCCTGGGATCTTGGGATCAAGCCCCTTCCTGGGCTCTGGGCTCCGGGCTCAATGGGGAGTCTGCTTCGCCCTTTCCCTCTGCCTCTCCCTCCACTCATGCTCCTGATCACTCTCTTTTTCATTCTGTCTCACTCAGAAAAATAAATAAAATCTTTGGGGCACCTGGGTGGCTCAGTGGGTTAAACCTCTGCCTTCAGCTTGGGTCATGATCTAGGGATCCTGGGATCGAGCCCCGCATCAGGCTCTCTGCTCAGCAGGGAGCCTGCTTCCCCTTGCCTCTCTGCCTACTTGTAATATCTCTCTCTCTCTCTCTCTCTCTCTCCCTCTCTCTGTCAAATAAATTAAAAAATCTTGAAAAAATAAAATCTTTTAAAAACAAAAAAAGAGTCCAGTGTAATGGAATTTTAAGCAGTATTCAGAAAGTATAGGGGTGCCTGGGTGGCTCAGTGGGTTTAGCCTCTGCCTTCAGCTCAGGTCGTGATCTTGGGTCCTGGGATCAAGCCCTGCATCGGGCTCTCTGCTCAGCAGGGAACCAGCTTCAGCCTCTCTCTCTACCTGCCTCTGCCTACTTGTGATCTCTCTCGTTAAATAAATAAATAAAATCTTTAAAAAAAAAAAAACTATATAGGGAAGAGTTTGGACCCTTGTGTAAATAACCACTAGAGAATGAACACACATGGTGGTGACCCCAGTCTTATACTCCCCCCACAGTTGTCCCCCTCACTCTACAGTAATGGATGGCTCAGTTGACTAACTCTTTATGGTCAATAGATATAGGCTATTTGGTAAAGTCTTTTGCTCAAAGTGTATTTTCTAATGCATTGCTTTAATTTGACTGAATTCTTTTCAGACTCCAGTAAACCAGAGCATAGATCCAATTATGAAATTCTACATTCAACTTCCCGGTTTGCTTTCTTGGTAACACAGGATGAATCCCTTCAGTTGTGGTAAAAATGGTGCCAGGTAAACTTGGGGCCAGATATGAATGATTTTATGACAGCGCAGCCCATAATGTATTCATTTCTATAAAGAATCTTTCTTTTTTTTTTTTAAGTAAACTCCATACCCAATGTGGGGCTTGAAATCACGACCCTAAGATCAAGCCACTGATCTTAGAGACTGAGCCAGCCAGCAGTCCCTGTATAGTCTTAATCCCATGTGGACCCAGTTACATTCTAGAGAAACAGATTCTATGCTGTGTGTGTATGTGTGCGTGTGTGTGTTACTTTAACACTCCAGTGGCATTTGTTATTTTTCACAATGCTAATGAATATTAGCACGATAAACAGACAAGTTGTTCTCACCACAGGATCTATAAATAATGTGTATGTGTTCTTTAGGTTGTTTAACTTTTCTGGTATTCATGTTGATCCTTTGGTTTATAATACAAAATAATAGTAAAAACTAAGAAGCACTGTATTGATTTCTCAACAAAAGTCATTCACAGATTGTGCATTTGTTTTGTGTGTGGCGTTGTGGTGGGGAGGAGTGTATGGTAGGTGGAGATATGTGATATGCAGTCTGGGTCGCTGGTTTTGCTGCTTCATAAGATGGTTCACAGATCCAAAAATGCTATAAAACCAGGGCTCTGATTCTGAAATTCTGCAACATGGGTCAGTCAACAGAGGTGGAATTTGATGTGACCTTCTATGTTAGAAAGCAACACACAAAGTCAACACGAGTGAGTGGTGTCCCCAAATACAGTGGTGAAGGTGGAATGATCATAGCAAAAGGTAGTCTGGCCCTAAACTTTTAGGGACTGGTCACTTCACACTTGAAGTCTGCTGTTCAGCTCTAGTTATGCTGTCTTAAATGCAACTGTGAGGCATATGGGTGATAAGAATTTTCACTATATTCTCTTTTACTCAATCTATTTATAGGCATATTGTATTGCTTAGGATTTAAGTTCAACTACATGTAACAGAGATCTAGCTCACCCCCTCCAGTCCAAAATGGCTTAAATAAGACAACAGTTTATTTCTCTCTCAGATAAAAGTACAACTATAGGCAGTTAGAGATGGTGGTATGGCCACACTTGCCATTCTGCCTCCCCCAGATGTTGCCCTGCTCATATGGCCAAAAATGGCTCACTACCAAGTTCTCGTGGCAAGCCACAGGGCAGAGGAAAGTGAGAAGAGGCTTATCACCTCCCTGTAAGAATGCATCCCAGAAGCGGCACTTCCAATGGCCAGAATTAATCACAAGGCCATGAAAAATGGCAGAAGTTGCTGGAAATGTTGTCACTGTGACAGTTACATTCTATGACAAGGGAGAAAGAGCATCTACTGGGGGGATCCCCAACAATCTTTGTCACATATGTTTTACTTTTTCTAAATTGAAGAGAAAGAAAAACTGATTCTCAAAGATGAAAAACTCTTCACACTTAGTGGCCAAATTCCACTCATCCCTCTTCTCTCAACTTAGAAAAGTCACTTCCTGGGAGCCCACCTGGGATTTTTTCCTCCCTTCCCTTCCCCCTTTGCAGCCCCCATCTGATGAGGTATCCCTAAATTCCCATGAACAGAACTGCTTTCAGGGTAATTATCAGAACGGAAGTTAATGACTCATCGATGTGACTCTGTGTGTGACATCTACCTTATGAATGACATTGAGCACTGTGAGAACAGGGACTGAACGTGTCTTAGTTACATGGGCCTTGGTAAGCACTCAAGGCAGATTTCTCAGATCAGTTCAAATAAGTGGGAAAACAATGTATGTGCTCAAGGGCAGAACTGAGACCAAAAACTGGGTCTTCAAGTTCATATGTTCTTACCATACCACACAGCTTTTACAGGCAACAAAATGACAAAATCACTTTGCTGACCCTGTGCAGATAATTAGTGGCAGGACAAGGCCTGGAATCCAGCATGCTATATGCTTAGTGCACATTAGTGCTTTTATTTCTAAACCTTAGGAGCTCCTTTTTCAGGAAAAGTCAAGGTGTTTATAGAATGATTCATCATTGGGGCACCTGGGTGGCATCATTGAGCATCTGACTCTTGGGTTTCAGCTCAGGTCTTGATCTCAGGGTCATGAGTTCAAGCCCCACATTGGACTCCACCCTGGGTGTGGAGCCTACTTTAAAAAAAGAAAAGAAAAGAACACGCACTAAAGTATTGGATGGGGCTAGTACGAGAAGTGCTGTCTACAGGACAGAGAGGATCTTACCTTTGAGCTCAGCTTGGAAGATAGTGTCAGTCTATGTACAGGGGTGCTACTTACCTGTTCCTCCTGGGGCAGCGGTAGCATCTTTTTTTTTTTTTTTAAGATTTTATTTATTTATTTATTTATTTATTTTAAGATTTTATTTATTTATTTGACAGAGAGAAATCACAAGCAGGCAGAGAGGCAGGCAGAGAGAGAGAGGAGGAAGCAGGCTCCCTGCCAAGCAGAGAGCCTGATGTGGGACTCGATCCCAGGACCCTGAGATCACGACCTGAGCCGAAGGCAGAGGCTTAACCTACTGAGCCACCCAGGCACACGAGATTTTATTTATTTATTTGACAGAGAGAGAGATCACAAGTAGGCAGAGAGGCTGGTAGAGACAGAGGGGGAAGCAGGCTCCCTGCTGAGCAGAGAGCCTGATGCAGGACTCCATCCCAGGACCCTGAGATCATGACCTGAGCTGAAGGCAGAGGCTTTAACCCACTGAGCCACTCAGGCGCCCCCAGCAGTAGCATCTTGACCATCACATAAAGTACTATTGATTGGTGTTATTATTTTGATCAGTAGAGACAAAGGCATCTTCCCAACAGTGCTGATTGGATGAAAATCTTTACATGACCCATTTGCTGGCAAATGATGAGACAGCTGCTTTTTAAAAAATTCTGGTTGCACATCCTGGATTGGATCTATCAGGGAGTACACTAGAAGAACATATGTTACAAAATATTCTGTCGCTTTTAAAACATAATTGACCTTGCCAGAGAAGGCCATGTACTCTTGGCATCTAGTCCTCCTACAATGTTTTCTTTGTCTCTAAGAATCATTTATGTTTAACACATGCTGTTTCAAAGAATGGCAAGAATTCTTAAACAATTGAAGCTCTAATCTATGATTGTCCTCTCAAAACAGAAAAAATAACTAATAAAACTCCTGAGTATTTTTGTTTCTTCTGCCTTCTCACCAAACTTCAATCACTAGCTCTGCTATTTCAAAGTTACAAAACAGTATTTTTTAAATATTGCAACAAAAATAACCCCCCAATTTAAAATCCCATAAAGATGATTAAAAACTCAATGAAGATCTACTAATCAAAATGGTCATTTAACAGTAGACTAGACAACTAAAGACAGTTCTATACTCTCCTTCCATCCTTAGAGAGCACGATAATAGGATGGACTCCTACATGATTTATATTCTCAGATGTTCTAGAGCAAAGGTTTTTTTTTTTATCCTTAAGTAGACTCTATACCCAATATGGGACTCAACTCATGACCCCAAGATCAAGAGTCACATGATGTTCTTACTGGGCAAGCCAGGCACCCCTGGAGCAAAAGTCTTGACCATACATCTTAGAACACCTACTAGCATTAATATCCTACTAAATTCAGGAAAACAACAAAAGTGAGGTCAAGTTGTGTTTTTGTGGTATTTCTGTTTATATAAATATCAGACAAGTAGCCAGATACAAAATATCAAAATGAGTGACCCTAGGTGGTCTCCAAGCCTGAGAGTGGGGTGAGAGAAGAGCAGGACGTTTACTGAAGATTAATTGCAGAGCAAGCATGAGGAAAAACAGCCCCCTGTTGTCCACTTCAATAACACGGTTTCATTGAAGTCTTAAAGATAGGCCCAACAGGGACGCCTGGGTGGCTCAGTTGGTTGGGCGACTGCCTTCGGCTCAGGTCATGATCCCAGAGACCCCAGATCGAGTCCCGCATCGGGCTCCCAGCTCCGCGGGGAGTCTGCTTCTCCCTCTGACCTTCTCGCTCATGCTCTCTCACTGCCTCTCTCTCAAATAAATAAATAAAATCTTTAAAAAAAAAAAAAAAAAAAAGATAGGCCCAACATATTGTCTTCTATTTAAGAAAGCTCCATACACAAGATGTATGAGTGTGCTGTTAGAATTTATCTGAATAGAAATATTTGTCCCTGCTACCTTAAGAGAAGCTTCTAGAATAGGACCAATACCCACAGGACCCATCAGTTTATGGCCACTCCAAAATAGAAAACCGTAAGACTAGCAGTATTTAGGGAGTCTTCATAACTAATGTAAAGGGACATCTGGGGTTGGGGAAAGCCATAAATCATTTTGGAATATTAGAAAGTCTAATAACGGGGTCACCTGGGTGGCTTAGTCATTAAGCAGCTGCATTCGGCTCTGGTCCCTGGGATCAAGCCCCACACAGGGCTCCCTGTTCAGCAGGAAGCCTGCTTCTCCCTCTCCCACTCCCCCTGCTTGTGTTCCCTCTCTTGCTCGCTCTCTGTCAAATAAAATCTTAAAAAAGAAAAAAAGGGGACGCCTGGGTGGCTCAGTTGGTTAAACGGCTGCCTTTGGCTCAGGTCACGATACCAGTGT